>JACEFZ010003953.1:20000-59157 GCA_014155875.1 Cepaea nemoralis | reverse complement strand
AGCAGCAGCAAAGTAGAAGCAGTAGGGACATATGCCAAATAATGTAAATCTGTATTAAGGCATCCGACACAGACACAATACATACGCACGCGCACGCGCGCGAGAGAGAGAGAGAGAGAGAGAGAGAGAGCGAGAGAGAGAGAGAGAGAGAGAGAGAGAGAGACAGAGAGAGAGAGAGAGAGAGAGAGAGAGAGAGAGAGAATAGATCATGGTCTCAGTAACTAATGCTCAATAAAAAACAAACATAAGATTTTGATGCAGGCGAGAGTTACACGAAAGAAGATAATCTTTCTCTCTCTCTCTCTCTCTCTCTCTCTCTCTCTCTCTCTCCTATATATATATATATATATATATATATATATCTATATATATATATATATATATATATATATATATATATTTCTTTGACTCCCTCTTCCCCCCCCCCCTTCCCTCTGTTCCTCTCTCTTTCCCCCGTCTCTCTGTCTGTCTGTCTGTCTGTCTCTCTCTCTATCTATCTCTACACCCCACTCTCTCCACTCTCTCACGGTAAGTCACTTGGATTCACCCAAATACATTTCATAGCCGCCCTTTGGCCTCTAACCACCGTTATCTCTTAGCCCTGCATTTGCCGGCATGCACTTTTTAATCTTATCGCTGACAACTACTCAAAATGCCCATCTGGGAATATCCGACCCCTGCCAGCGGGGACACCCATTAGATCATCATTGCAGCAGAAAACCGCCCCATCGTGCTGTGCATCTCCATTTGCAGCTATTAACATCAGTAGGGGGTGCGCTGATGGAAAAGTTTCAGGAAATGATTAGGGAGTTATCTATACTGAAGAGCACCAGGACAAAATGAGAGGCGTATGTAAATGGGATGCGTATGTAGCCTAGGAGTAGTGAACGCAATTTTACATTCCTGAATACCGGATTTGAAACCAGCCGTTCGCGAATTAGAAACAGACAGCCTTGAGTTGATTTTCACAATGGTATGCGTATCGGTTTTTCAGAAAGCAATAGCAAACTACTGAAAATCACAAACGGTAAAAAAATAAAAATAACAACTTCTGGGATTGATTGCGACGTCGTGTAAATACACGCAACTAACAATTGTATGCATGTTATAAACGGTCATATGGTGCTGTTATATATGTATATGCTGTGTTGACTGTAGACATGCGATTTGATTTATAATTGACAGGTGTAAGTAACCAACAGTAGAAACTACTAGTGGTAGTCTCATGTGTGTGGGGGTACACTCAAGCTCAAAGCGAGCAAAGGCCAACAATTAAAAAAAAAAGAACTTTCTATATAGATGTAGTTGGTTGTGTGTTGTAGTACACTTAACATAACAGCGAGGCGCTGTCCTCATATGGAGGCGGCAGTTTTGATTCTATTATGTGTTCACTGTAGGTGAGAAGTTTTATATTCTCTTGTGTGTCCTATAAGATCTTATTCTGCCCTCTACTTCTATGCGTTCCCCATCAAGATATGTGAATGTACTTCTCATGCTATGTCAATGACATCAAGGTTTTCCCAAACAAATAACATTCCGGTATATTACATATTTATTTGCGCTCAATACAGTACTCCATCATCCATTCATTCCAACTCGACTCTCTACCGAGAAGCAGATCGCAATCTGACAGTACAGAGGATGGCTCGCACTAAAAACGATGCGAAAAAACACGCAATGTATGCAGCCGGGAATAAGAAGGCAGAAGCTAGGAAGGCTGCCTTGACTGCTGATCCTGTGGAGATATACAGCAGTCCCACTCCTACACTATTTGAATCTGTTTCCGTCACTGAAGAGACTACAAATGAAGCCAGCAGCAACCGTGAAGTTCACAACACCAATGAGACGCAGCTAAGCAGCTCGCCAAATACCTCCACACAGGAGGAAACCACAACCGAGGACTTCACTGGCAAAGTCCTGCTGAAACAAACCAGCGTTGGGGAGGCTAAACTGTCGGCGCTACCAACAGACAAGACACCCAGTCTGTTGGACAGCGAGCTGGGAAGACACAGCATCGCCCAGCTGCACGAGACACCTAATGGAATAATGGTCGCCATCAACAAGAACTCAAAGACCACCACACCATTGCAGAAGATATCACAACAAGATAAAGCCGACATCAAGCTCCCCCACGCCATATCAGTGGAAGCGACTCGACACCGCACGATCAAACGATGGGTCATCAAGCGAGTTAAGCCCAATCTCACCAAGATCAAATCAGGGAGATGCTGTCGAGAGCGAACTCGACAATAATCATTTCCAGTGCAGGGACGATCATCTGGAAGAACAACACCCCCTCCACATTCGTCATCATCACATCAGAGAACTGGGTGATCCCACAAGGAGTCATATAGGACAAGAGAGAGCAAGCCCCAGAGCATTACATACCTAGAGTGCTGCAGTGCTCAGGGTGCCAAATGTTTTGGCACACCCTTGCCACTTACAAAAGTGAGGTGGGGGTCTGCAGAGACTGCTCTGGACCCCATCCAATAGTCAGTGCCCTTAAGCAAAGATCGACACGGACTTCAGGAGGCCTAACCCAAACAGAAAGTGCGACAACTGCCTCAGAAATCACAGCGCCAGGTGCCTCGGCTGCCCCTGCCACCAAGACAGCAAGGAAGCCATGAAAATCGCTACAACGCCAATCTACCTTAAAAAGAGGCCAGGAGGCAATACAATAACGCTCGGGAACTTCAATAGAGGCAACAGACCTGACATAAAAGAGGAGATACTAGCGACAGCCACTAACCTCGGGTACATAGGTTACCAAGTCACCATCGAATGGATACCAGCACACAGGGGTATTCCGGGAAACGAACAGGCAGACAGAGCGGCGAAACGGGGAATAACCAGCACTAATCAAATCTGCACAGGCCTAGGTAAAGTAGAAGGGAAGAATATAGTCAAAAACTACATTCTCAAGGAATGAAGGCAACAGTGGCGAGACAACGATAAAGGCCGCCATGCCTTCCAAGTATTGGGTGAACCCAGATACAAGCCACAAGTCAAGACCAACATGAAAGCACCGGCAAACAGACAGCTGTGGAGAATCAGATTAGGCAATTGGAAAGACACAAGAGAAAACCCAAACTGCAGAGTATGCCGAGAAAACAACACCATCGAACACTACTTACTAGTATGCGACAAGTACAATAGAGAGCGAAGGGACCTGAGAGATCACTTCGTCAAAACTGGGAACCCAATGACAATGACGAAGTGCCTGCACATAAACAGCAACCCGGAAACACAGCGACTGGTCAGACAGTTCCTATGCAGAACAGGGAAGACCGTATAACCTCCCTACACTGTATATATGTATATGTGTGTTTGTTTGTATTTGTGCATGTTTGTACATGTTGTTTTAAAAAAAAATGGCGGGGTGAAGGGCAGGAAGGTGGGTTGGCTCTTCCGGGAGAGCACCTGAATTAGGAAGACAGGGAGACCTGGTCATCTTGTTGCCACACCACACCCACACGCGATGACGAAAACCGCCAAAACTCACAAGTGTAAAGGAGTTTGTAACGCTGACCGGGGGGACAACTTGAGACTTGCAATTAAATGATCTGCCCTTGCCTACATCAAGTCCTTATGAGGACTGGACATGACCGGGACTAGCCCCGATGAGAATAACACAAGAAACGACAAGCAGTTAGCAGTACTAACAGAGAAAAGAAGCCAAAAAAGAGAGAATGCGGGCCCAGTAGGCCCAACCAAGGACCGGTCTTTACCAGGACCAGCACAAAACATATCTATCCGACGAACAGGGCGGAACCAATAAAACTAGTAGGAATTAGGACTAACAATCCACACAACTACGCCTCTCAACAATAACCACAGCTGATGAAGTAGGTTAGACGAGGCCGAATTTGGAATTTTTTTGTGTTGGAAAATTGGAATACAAGGCTACCAACCGATTAACAAAAAGCGACACAGCGAAATTTGGTAAGCGACTACCTATAAAGAAAGAGATGTAATATAATTACAGATAGGTCGCCAATAACTGAAAAAGTCTCAATATGAAGAAGCTTAGGGTGGATGTGAGGAGTTTTTATATATACATATACATCGTTGTATTGTTGTGTCTTCTGAGATAGCGGTGGGAACGATTAGTAGTATGACTATTCGCTGGCTGTTGAACGAGGGGACCGGGCACGTATGGGAATGTCCTGAGTGCAGTGATGTCGGTTCTTAACTCAACTCAACTAGGACTAACAATCCACACAACTACGCCTCTCAACAATAACCACAGCTGATGAAGTAGGTTAGACGAGGCCGAATTTGGAATTTTTTTGTGTTGGAAAATTGGAATACAAGGCTACCAACCGATTAACAAAAAGCGACACAGCGAAATTTGGTAAGCGACTACCTATAAAGAAAGAGATGTAATATAATTACAGATAGGTCGCCAATAACTGAAAAAGTCTCAATATGAAGAAGCTTAGGGTGGATGTGAGGAGTTTTTATATATACATATACATCGTTGTATTGTTGTGTCTTCTGAGATAGCGGTGGGAACGATTAGTAGTATGACTATTCGCTGGCTGTTGAACGAGGGGACCGGGCACGTATGGGAATGTCCTGAGTGCAGTGATGTCGGTTCTTAACTCAACTCAACTGTCTTCTCGGGTTGTATCCCATAGGGGTGGCTGCAGAGCGGTATATCAGTCGAATGAGTGTTACTGTCACAAACAACCCACTTCACCATTGATCTCACTAGTGGTAAAGCATTGGTTCCTATTGTGAAAAGAATGAATATCAGCACACAAGCTATCACAGTGTTTTGACCAAGCGCAACTGTCTGTCGTCGCAACAACCCTTTGCGGTGACCCTAGTGTCACATCAACGACTTGCTCAAGAACGTGTTAGTTTTCGTGAAGAACACAGACTAAGAACGCTTTTTTTTAAATTTCGGTGACACGGGTATCAATTCCTCATTCGGTCAACAAGAAAAAGATGTCTACGCCACCAAAAGACCCTCATCTGGGTGCCATACTAACGGTTGTCACTAAAAATTATACACTGAACCAAGAAAGAGTAGTTAGGAACAAAATCAACAGAGATGCAAACCCAGCGGGTTTACTCGTTAAACGTACAAACTCTGGCTAATGTGTTACTATATCTTTTGACACTACAAGTCACTATGATTCATTTCAAACCCGTATGTTTGCTATTACAAGCACCATCGCATTGAATCCAGACAAGACCTAAATGAGGTGCCTGTGGAAGACCTGATTTCAACACCCCGGGTTAAGATCCATATGTAACAGACGAAGATGAAACTTTTGACAATGTTAATTCTTGGTTAGAAATATACTTTATCGAACTTGAAAAACTCGATACAGACGAGTAGACACACACACATCGTTACCGAGCTAAAGATATGATCGTTCAGTAGATCATTAAAAAACTTGAAAATTAAAATATTCTTGGACACTAAAAAAATGGTTGTGCTGGCTGTTTTCAGAGGTGTTGTATACGAGGTCATCAAGGTGAAATATAAAGACTCTGCATCATCGAGTTCAAACAGCTATTAAGTCACTGAAATATAAAGACCGTGTACCAACCTACTGCTATTAACCAACTAGTATAAAGTTGTCTTATTGGCACCCAGAAGCATTATGCCCACTCCTAAATAAAGAAGGCCACCTGTGTATCACCTGTGGGAAAGTATTTACTGAAAAATACAATCTCACACGTCACACTAATACAGTTCACAAACCCACAGCTCACAAATGTCCAGCTGTGGGCACCTGTATCAACGAAAAGACAACCCACAACATCACATAAGAGCACATCACCAGACACCCACAGTAGCATCACGAAAAAAGACGACACCCTTAGACACCCATACCTCAAAAGCACAGAAACACACTACTGTTCACGTAGTAGCAGAGGAATCGGATATCCAACAAAAAGATAGGGCCAATTTGACAGCCCTTAGGGTGTACTGCAAGGAGCTGTCGATCATGCTACCCAATCAGGTGGTGGTATTAGAAGAAAGTGACGAACAGCGCCACCAAGTGATCCTAATAAACATATGACACTAACAACTGGACATAGTCGGGCTCATAAGAAATATTCGTATATCTTTGAATGATGGTTCTGAGTCACTTCAACTCTCGTGCGTGTCTTAGTTCTGGGTCCTAAACAAGGTACAGGGCGGGTAGCTGTGTAATGACCTCGACAACACCCTCGCTGTTTGATAGTCAAATAATTTATAGTCAGATGTGTGATCAGAGCCCACCAGCCCAGGACTACTCAGACAATTGTATACCACTGGGGGACCCAAGAAAGAAGAGACAACGTGTATAACTACCAATCAATCAATCATGTGTCATGCCGGAAAGCGTAGGCGGTCACTGACTCGCCATTTCACTCGATAAACAGAGTCGTGGATCAGCTCAGTGTTCCTGTCTCGACCATGCCATGTGGCCAAGCCATCCAAGTATTTACTTATCGGTCTTCCCCTTGGTCTGATCCCTTCGATCTTGCCAGTTGTCACTAAGTTCTCCAATCCATTTCTTCTCATAACACGTCAAAATGTTTTTGACTGTCTACGTCTAATTTCTCTAATCAATTTACGATTTTCATTTGTCTCCCATAGTACTTGGTCATTAGTTTTTCTGTCTGTCCATGGTATTCTTTGCATTTTTCTCAGAAACCACATTTCTGCAGACATCATATGTTTTTTCAGCTTGACTGCTCATTGTCCAAGTTTCACATCCATACAAAAGATCAGGCTCTATGTAGCACCTCAACACTCTTTTTCCCGTTTCAATTGGTATCTTTTTATTGGTCAGTATGTTTGTTTGATCTTGCTAAAGGCTACTTTCGCCGTGGCGATTCTTGTTCTAATCTCTACAAGGCATCTCCCAACAGATGTTATGACTGTTCCGAGATAATTGTACCGATTCACTTGTTGAAGAATATTCCCATTTACTTGTATATTACATTGTGGTATTTCCTTCTTCCTAGTGACGACCATAATCTGTGTCTTTGTATAATTTAATTCTAATCCCAGTTGTTCACTGTGTGCAACAACCGCATGTACTAATTGTTGCAGATCCTGCTCATTGTCTGCAATCAATAATGTATCATCCGAGTATCTAATGTTACTAATTTTTCGTCCTCCAATGCTGATTCCATTTGTATCATCTTCTACATTTCTGAAAATAGTTTCACTGTATAGGGAAAAAGAATATGAAGACATTACACATCCCTGCCTAGCACCTCTCTTAATAGGCTGATACTGTCCCACTTCATTATCAATCCTTATGGCAGCTTGTTGTTTCCAATGTATGTTTTTATAAGTCTAATGTCTTTCTGATCAATTTGTAGATCTGCAAGAATATCCACCATGTTGACATGTCTTACTCTATCTATCTATAACTATCCATATATGAAAATAAAAAAGGAAAAAAGAAAATATGTGACGTTGTTCTTGACATTGTTCGTGGGACGTTGTTTGTGGCTCGTTTGCAGATCTTTGTGTCGTTTTAGTATTGTACATGTGTCTCTGTTTCAAGGTGTACTTTTGTATCTGACCCCCCCCCCCTCCTCTCTCTCTCTCTGTCTCTCTATCTTTATCTCTCTGTCTGTCTCTATCTCTCTGTCTATCTCTATCTCTGTCTATCTCTCTATCTTCATCTATATCTCTCTATCTCTCTACACATGGCCACTAGTACAGCGCTCAGCGCATAGGCTGTCGCAGAGGGGGACTTACTGCATATTAACAATTCGATACCACAAACAATAAAAATGTACCGTCAGGACTAATTATTCTCTCCCTCTCTCTCCCCCTCTCTCCCTCCCTCTCTCTCCTTCTCTCTCTTCCTCTCCCCCTCTCTCTCTCCCTTTCTCTCTATCTCTCTCCCTCTCTCTCTCCCTCTCACTCTCCCTCTCTCTCTCCCTTCTCTCTCCCTCTCTCCTCTTCCTCTCCCCCCTCTCTCTCCCTTTCTCTCTATCTCTCTCCCTCTCTCTCCCTCTCCACCCCCTCTCTTCTCCCTCTCTCCCCCTCTCTCTCCCCCCTTTCGCGCTCTCTCTCTCACTATCTCTCTCCCTCTCTCTCTCCTCTTACATCTGGCTTCTCTGTGCATACCTTCTTCACGTGCATTGCCAGTGGTTGGATCTTACACAACCCCAACAACTCTAGGACTGGGCGAGGGGACTCCGGAAGCGCGTTTGTATGACTAGCAACCATACTGACTATTTCGTAGGTTACAATATACCCCATGTGGTAGGTCGCAGGCACTTTTCCTCTCTCTGTCTCTCTCTGTCTGTCTCTCTCTCGCTCTCCTCTCTCTCTCTCTCTCTCTCTCTCTCTCCCTCTCTCTCTTCTTGCATGTCCACATACACTAGCATTTTGTCTGTTGAAGGGTGTCTATGTAGTACGCGTGTTCCTACACACCAGTCCACCCAGACCAACAACACAATGGGGCCGTGGTCAATCTTACACGCCTCCTACCCCGCCCCCTTCTTTCTATGTGTTCACTGTACCGTAACATCCAGCACCGTTATAAAAATACACCTGAGATTTCCGTAAACATTCACAGGTCCGTACGTGAGGTGAGTATACAGTTTGTTTTTTCTCTATAAACAGTTTTTCTATTAAACATTTTCTTCGACTAACATTCTTTTCAATTAACATTTTGTCAATTCTCATTTCCTCTTCATTGCTTCCATTTTTCCATGCATTTGTTCCTCTCGTCCTGTCATCACCTTCTAATGTAGTCACAGGAGTTCTCCTTGACTGTATGTTGTGTTTGTGAATGTGTTTGTTTGCTGATGAAGGCTAACCGCCGCAACGTTCTGTATGTGTCGTAACTCTGTTATGTAAAGCTGCACTACTTTGTGTCATTATATATTGTTTAAACTTTCACAGCTTTACCGCAGTTCCACCAAATTTTATGCATACTTTTCTATGTTTTCAACTGCAACTAATCGTACTATTTTCCTCTGCTAACCAGTTATATGTTGCCATCGGGTGTTATATTTATTCACTGAACCATAGCCAGTACCAGCTATCTTTTCTGTGTTTATTTAGATCCACCGTATCTTCCATTGAGACTACATCATCATCCTCCTATTGTCTCGTCACATCCACCACCACTCCCATTTCATACCTACACATATACATTTGGGTCCTCTGCTTTATTCCATTTTTCTTATCTATACCCGCCTCTCATCCCCTGTTTCATATTTCATTCCCCACACCTCTCTGCCTTCCCCCTTACCATAACATACACAGATTGTCTCGTTTTTCCTCATTCTCTACCTGTCCCGATATGGCTCCTACTTCTCCAACGTTCCATCAAGCTAGATCTCACATCATGTTCTGTTTCAGCCTATTACCTACTGATCTCAAACAAACGTGTACGGATCTCGGCATCTACATTCTTAAGAAGACTCGAACCACCTGCCATGTTCACTTCTTAACAGCGTGCTTAAGATCGCGTATAGTGCCCCGAGGGTTCTCGTCACGGTTCCACCCGGCAGCAGGCAATCTTAACAGCCAGTCCGTGACACGTTTGTTACAGATTGACAGACAATGCTCCTTTAGTCGCATGCGGTGTATAGTGGCTAATTACGGGTACCAACTATCGGACCTCACGTCTCAAATTACAAAGCTATCGACACGCCTACGCGAGTTGACCACCCATAATTACTTTTTGTACTGTGTCATCCGTACTGTTATCAATACCTCTAACCATGCACTATATAAATCTCTATCTGTAGCTAAGCACGCAAAAATGGCGGGTCTTCGTACCCGCTTGCCCCCCACTCCCCCTTCAACCCAGCCGGTGGATAATAGGCCCGACAATCGCGTAGTCTGCATTCCCCCTGATCTCCCTCTGTCAGACTTTGAGAGGGCGGTCTTGAACAAAGGCCTCCGTTTCATTCCGTTGCGACCATCGGTCGACTATTATACAGTACTACAGGACGTACATAGGTTTCACCGTACTCTCCGACTGAAATACTTCTTCAGCACTAAAACCAACAACTCCGCCACTCCCACCCCCTCCAGCCCAGCTGATGACTTTTCAGAATTTCCAAGAGCCAAGTCTTCGTGGACACCTAACCCTGGATCTTCTAAGGCATTAGACCTGTTCATCGACAAAACGCTTTTTGACATTCAGAAACTGCGACCAAGAAAACTCAGACGTTCCAACCTCACTTCAGATGAAAGGGAGGCGCTGACCCAACTTCAACGTCGGGACGACATCATCATTAAACCCGCTGACAAGGGTGGAGCAGTCGTTGTTTGGCGGAAGGACTTGTACATTGCAGAAGGACATAAACAACTCAGTGATGGGTCTTTCTACCAACCACGCCCAACAGATGACACAGTCGACAATAACCACCAGGTCAAACTGGTCACTTCTGCGCTGATCCAACAAGGGCTTCTTCCCCCAGAAGCCAAGTCTTTAAATAAGTATGACAGCTGCTTGGGCAGATCAATGTTTTGTATGCTGCCCAAAACACACAAACTGAACAATCCGGGCAGACCGATCGTATCAGCCTGTGCATGCCCCACTGAGCACATATCCGGGTTCTTAGACAGAATTTTCCAACCGCTGGTTGGTGACCTCCCATCATATTTGAAAGACACCAACCATGCGATAGCGACGTTTGAATCTATAACATTCACGTCTGATACCCAGTATCACATCTTCACCCTTGATGTGACCTCACTATACACGTCTATCCCACATAATGATGGTCTCTCAGCTATAAAGTTCTTCCTTGACAGGCGTCCCAACCCTACTATTGCCACGGACGCTATTCTGCGCCTGGCTGAGCTGGTCCTTACTCTCAACTCATTTGAGTTTAACGGCCAGTACTTCAATCAGATCAGCGGGGTTGCAATGGGTACTTAAAATGGGCCCTAGCTACGCATGCCTTTTTATGGGCCACCTTGAGTACCAGATATGGCAACTCTACAACGGTAGAAATCCCTGAACTATACAGGCGATACATCGATGATGGTGTTGGTGTCACCTGATATGCCACGGGTGGATCTCGATAGATTCATAGACTTCTTCTCCAACTTTCATCCTTCTATCAACTCACTTCCCATATTTTCCTCTACTTCTGTCAACTTCTTAGACATTACTGTTTCTATTGGGACCCATGGTCTCACCACGACGGTCTCACTACAACCGACAGACTTCACGCCTTTCTACTCTACACCTCCTCTCACCCTCCGGCCTGCAAAGACGCTATTCCTTATTCTCAACTTCTGCGCCTTCGACGACTTTGCCAAAATGATGAGGATTTTCAGCACAATGCTCAGGAAATGTTGGACTTTTTCAGGCTTCGTGGCTATCCTGATCATGTCCTATCATCAGCCCTTCCGCCGGGTTCTACCCGTTAGCCGCGCAGAGGCTCTCACCTCTGCACCTAGACCAAAAAACCTTTGACCGGTACTTTCTCTTACCTACCATCCGCATAATTTTTCAGTCAAGAATATCCTCTTTCGACATCTATCTATCCTTCAAAGCTGACCCTACTACCAGCGCGATATTTTCAGAGAAACCACTAGTGGCCTACAGACGTGACCGCAACCTCAGGGATGTACTCGTCCACAATAGAGTACAGGGATTTCCACCTCCACCCTCACAATTAGGAACTAAGGCTTGCCTGAGATCTCGATGCAAGACCTGCCCATATGTGATCCACACTCCAGTAGTGCGATTCCCCAAAGGCAATTTACGCATCACAGAAGAATTTTCCTGCACCAGTCGCAACATCATTTACGCCATAATATGCAAAAGGTGTGATATGAAGTACATTGGGGAGACGGGTCTCATGCTAGCCGACAGATTCCGCCAACATCTGATGGACATCAACACCAACGAGAGCAAGCCTGTCTCCACCCACTTCAATAGCGCCAACCATCAAGGTGCTTCCGATGTCCAGGTCACTGGCATCCAGTCCTGCTCCTCTGGTCAGCAACATCGCAAGAATACAGAAAACCGGCTCATATTCACTATGGGGTGCCTAACACCACACGGCCTCAACACCCAACATAGTTTTCATCTAATCGTAGTCATTTCCCCTCCCCACTCTGTTGCTTCCACACCCTCCTGATATCACCCTTGTCCGGCCTCCAACTTATCCTCTACCCTGTCCCCTATGCCATGTGTGGCGTGTCGTAGGCTCTTTTCCAATCTCTCTCTCTCTCTGTCTCTCTCTCTCAATCTCTCTCTCTCTCATTCTCCCTCAACAATCGTGCTTCTCTGTGCCTACCTATGCCATGGGTGGAGTGTCATAGGCTGTTTTCCAATCTATCTCTCTCAATCTCTCTCTCTCTCTCAATCTCTCTCTCTCTCTCACTTTCTCTCAACAATCGTGCTTCTCGGTGCCCACCTATGCCATGTGTGACGGGTCGTAGGCCCTTTTCCAATCTTCTCTCTCTCTTTCTCTCTTTCTCGGTCTCAATCTTTCTCTCTCTCTCTCATTCTCTCTCACCAATCGGGCTCCTCTGTGGACATTACCTATGCCATGTGTGGCGTGTCGTAGGCTCTCTTCCAATCTCTCTCTCCCCCCTCTCTCTCTCGTTCTCTCTCTCAATCTCAACGATTGTGCTTCCCTGCGCCTACCCATGCCATGTGTGGCGTGTCGCCCCTATGCCATGTGTGGCGTGTCGTAGGCTCTTTTCCTATCTCTCTCTCTGTCTCTCTCTCAATCTCTCTCTCTCATTCTCACTCAATAATCGTGCTTCTCTGTACCTACCTATGCCATGGGTGGAGTGTCGTAGACTTTTTTCTAATCTCTCTCTCAATCTCTCTCTCTCTCTCTCTCTCTCTCTCTCTCTCTCTCTCTCTCTCAATCTCTCTCTCTCTCATTCTCCCTCAACAATCGTGCTTTTCTGAGCCTACCTATGCCATGGGTGACGGGTCGTAGGCCCTGTTCCAATCTTCACTCTCTCTTTCTCTCTTTCTCGGTCTCAATCTCTCTCCTCTCTCTCTCTCTCTCTCTCTCTCTCTCTCTCTCTCAACAATCGTGCTTCTCTGTGCCTACCTATGCCATGTGTGGCGTGTCATAGGCTCTTTTCTAATCTCTCTCTGCCCCCTCTCTCTCTCTTTCTCTCTCGTAATCTCTCTCTCATTCAATCTCAACGATCGTGCTTCCCTGCGCCTACCTATGCCATGTGTGGCGTGTCGTAAGCTCTTTTGCAATCTCTGTCTCTCTCAATCTCTCTCTCTCTCATTCTCTCCCAACAATCGTGCTTCTCTGTGCCTACAGATAGTCATGTGTGGCGTGTCGTAGGCTCTCTTCCGATCTCTCTCTCTCTCTCTCTCGATCTCTCTCAATCTCTCTCTCGCTCATTCTCTCTCAACAATAGTGCTTCTCTGTGCCTACCTATGCCATGTGTGGCGTGTCGTAGACTCTTTTCCAAACTCTCTCTCTCTCTCCCTCTCCCTCTCTCTCTCTCTCTCTCTCTCTCTTCCATCTTGCTTCTCGGTGTCTACCTATTCCAACTATATTGCTGGTGGTCTGATGTTACACAACCACTGGGGGGGGGGGGGTTGATCCTCATATACGTTGTATAAAAATCAACCGTGCTGGCTCTATTTCATAGGGTACAGTATGAGTGAAGCCTCGTATATGTAGACCGATCGACCCATACACATCCGGTGGCGTGCCGTAGGCACTTCTCCAATCTCTATCTCTTTTCCTCTCTCTCTCTCTCTCTCTCTCTCTCTCTCTCTCTCTCTCTCTCTCTCTCTCTCTCTTCCATCTCACTTCTCTGTGCCTACATATTCCAACCATATTGCCGGTGGTCTGATTTCAACACAACCACTGGGTGATTTGATCCTCAAATACGTTGTATAACAATCAACCTTACTGCCTCTATTCCATAAGGGACAGTATGAGGGAAGCCTCGTATTTGTAGACTGACCGATCCCGGATACATCAGGGGCGTGTCGTAGGCACTTTTCCAATTTCTCTCTCTCTCTCTCTCTCTCTCTCTCTCTCTCTCTCTCTCTCTCTCTCTCTCTCTCTCCCTCTCTCTTCCATCTTGCTTCTCTGTGCCTACATGTCCCAACTATATTGCCGGTGGTCTGATTTTAACACAACCACTGAGTGATTTGACCCTCAAATACGTTGTATAACAATCAACCTTACTGCCCCGAATTCATAGGGAACAGTATGAGTGAAGCCTCGTATTTGTAGACCGACCGACCCCGCATACATCAGGGGCGTGTCGTAGGCACTTTTCCTCTCTCTCTCTCTCTCTCTCTCTCTCTCTCTCTCTCTCTCTCTCTCTCTCTCTCTCTTCCATCTTTCTTCTCTGTGCCTACATATTCCAACTATATTGCCTGTGGTCTGATTTTAACACAACCACTGGAAGATTTGATCCTCAAATTCGTGGTATAGCAATTAACCTTACTGCCTCTATTCCATAGAGAACAGTAGGAGTGCAGCCTCGCATTTGTAGACCCACTCTGCATTCCTCATGCGGTATATCGCATGCAGTTTTCCTCTCTCTCTCTCTCTCTCTCTCTCTTCTCTCTTCTCTCTCTCTCTCTCTCTCTCTCTCTCTCTCTCTCTCCTTACATCTTGCTTCTCTGTGCCTACCTACTTCACTTGTATTACCAGTGGTTGGATCTCACACAGCCCCATCAACTCGTACACTGGACGAGTGGCTCCTGAAGTGTGCTTTGTAACAATCAACCATACTGACTATTTCATAGGGGACAATACGAGGGAAACGTCATACGTGTAGACTGACGCGCCCCTCTCTCTCTTTCACCCTCTCGCTCTCTCCCTCTCTCTCTCTCGCTCTCTCTCCCTCCCTCTTGCGCTTTCTCTCCCTCCCTTGATCTCTCTCTTGCCCTCCCCCTCTCTCGCTCTCACCCTCCCTCACTCTCTCTCCCTCTCCCCCTCTCTCCCTCCCTCTCTCTCCCTCTCTCTCTTCCTCTCCCCCTATCTCTCTCCCTTTCTCTCTATCTCTCTCCCTCTCTCTCTCCCTCTCACTCTCCCTCTCTCTCCCTCTCTCTCTTCCTCTCCCCCCTCTCTCTCCCTTTCTCTCTATCTCTCTCCCTCTCTCTCCCTCTCCACCCCCCTCTCTTCTCCCTCTCTCCCCCCCCCCCCTTTCGCGCTCTCTCTCTCTCCTCTTACATCTGGCTTCTCTGTGCATACCTTCTTCACGTGCATTGCCAGTGGTTGGATCTTACACAACCCCAACAACTCTAGGACTGGGCGAGGGACTCCGGAAGCACGTTGTATGACTAGCAACCATACTGACTATTTCGTAGGTTACAATATACCCCATGTGGTAGGTCGCAGGCACTTTTCCTCTCTCTGTCTCTCTCTGTCTGTCTCTCTCTCGCTCTCCTCTCTCTCTCTCTCTCTCTCTCTCCCCCTCTCTCTCTTCTTGCATGTCCACATACACTAGCATTTTGTCTGTTGAAGGGTGTCTATGTAGTACGCGTGTTCCTACACACCAGTCCACCCAGACCAACAACACAATGGGGCCGTGGTCAATCTTACATGCCTCCTACCCCGCCCCCTTCTTTCTATGTGTTCACTGTACCGTAACATCCAGCACCGTTATAAAAATACACCTGAGATTTCCGTAAACATTCACAGGTCCGTACGTGAGGTGAGTATACAGTTTGTTTCTTTTCTCTATAAACAGTTTTTCTATTAAACATTTTCTTCGACTAACATTCTTTTCAATTAACATTTTGTCAATTCTCATTTCCTCTTCATTGCTTCCATTTTTCCATGCATTTGTTCCTCTCGTCCTGTCATCACCTTCTGATGTGGTCACGGGAGTTCTCCTTGACTGTATGTTGTGTTTGTGAATGTGTTTGTTTGCTGATAAAGGCTAACCGCCGCAACGTTCTGTATGTGTCGTAACTCTGTTATGTAAAGCTGCACTGCTTTGTGTCATTATATATTATTTGGGGGCTAGCCGGTTTTGGCAAGCACAAGCTTTACTTTCCAGACAGCTCTTGGTTTTGCCAAGTAAAATATATCAACTTTCGTACATGACAAAGTCTATAAATTTGCAGCTATCATCGTATTATCTGTGAATGAGCTAATTGCAGTCCCTCTACAAAAGTAATTGAATTATTTATGATGTTCATGAAATTTGACATTGACATGACTGGACAATTACAAGTGGACCGTTACTAATTTTTTTTTATTCCAACATCAGATTGTTCCGCGAATATATCGTGTGTATGTAACCTCTCCCCCAGCAGTGGCGAGAAAACAGCAGAACCAAACAAGACTACAGTCAAGAAACCAGGAAAAATAAGATGAGTCCCATTTCATGCTCATTTCATCTCTAAGCGATACTCACGCATTTTTCATTTTGATGTAACATTTTCTTTGTATTGGTTTTTTTTTTTTATAGACATGCTAATCTCATAACCAAGAAAACCTGCTCGTGCAAATTTGAATGTAAACATTAAGGGGGAATAACCAATTTTTGTACACCCAGACTAATATCAAAGGGATTTAATTTCAATAAAGTGAACACTAACGATAATACAAGACGTCAACATTAGAACAGTGCATTGAATTAGGAATTAGGTTAGGGTATACTGCCGAGAAACTTTCAGAATGGGCACAAAAGATGCATTCAGAAAATATTGCACGAGAAGACAGAGCAACGGAAAGAGAAGAGAAAAAGATGCAAGCAGAAAGAGAAGAGAAAAAGATGCAAGCAGAAAGAGAAGAGAAAAAGATGCAAGCAGAAAGAGAAGAGAAAAAGATGCAAGCAGAAAGAGAAGAGAAAAAGATGCAGATGCAAATGGAAGCTGGAGGAAAGGAAATTCAACTACAGGCTCAAGAGAAGAAGATTGCAAATGGAGCTCGAAGCTGCGACCAAGCAAGCCCAGATAATGCAGAAACACAGATAAAACTGAAACAAATGGAAATTGACTCCAAGTTAGAAATTTCAGTAAACAAAAGTAGAAATAAGGAAGAGGACACAAAATACAACAAATATAAAGGCTTAGTCAAGCCCTTTTGTTCAGGAGATTCAATAAGCGCATACTTAGAGAACTTCGAGTGTTTGATGACTTACCGATAACGTCGCAAAAGTCGCCTGGGCATTTATTCTGATGAAAATTTAGCATTAGATGCCCTTAAAAGTAATAGGAGACAGTTCCACAAGACATGAGGAAAGATTACGATTATTTGAAACAAAGAATACTCCAACATTTTTCACTAGACACAGCAGGCTATCAACTACAGTTCTCAAAATTAGCTCCATCACCTAACCAAACTTTCATAGACTACGTGGTCTACAGTCCAAGATATTTGTACAAAATGGATAAACCTCAGCAAGAACAAATAACAGCCATGATAAACTGAAGGAGCTAATTATAATTGATAAAATTATTAGCACAATACCAACCCCTTTTTCTAAATTTTTAAGGCAAATGGATTGTAAAAATATCCAAGAAATAGAAATTAAGGGGAGGGCATATTTTACAGCTAACCGCGATATTTTTCAGTTAAATATGAGCCAAAATGAAACAGCAGCGGTTACAAACACCAAATATTCAAAACCTAATGAAAAGAGGTTCAAACAACGCTCTAAGTTCCCAAAACCAGTCCTGTGTCAGTATTGTCACCTAACACACGAACAGTACGCTATGTCTGACAAATCACCGAATTATCCACATCATCTCCAAATGATAGTAAAGAAACAAAAGGAACGCGTATCAAAGGGCAGTTAAGTGTTATTTTTGTGCGAGTTATGGGCATTTTTCAGCACTTTGTGATGGGAGAAAGATGATGAAGCAGGCCAATGCCGCATTAATAGATACATCGTCAGATGAAGAAACTGAACAACAGAACGAATGCGACATCCAGAATGAAAGTGCGAATGAGTTAGGTAATACAGTAGAGATCATAACACCATCACTGATAACACATGAAACACCTGCAGAAATTTCAGCTTGATACCACTTTGTTATGCGGCACACAATCCCAGTGTCTAACGAAATGGCCAACGCAGCCTTAACATCAACAGGCAAGTTAAAATTCGCGACAGGTTTTGTTAATAACAACAATGTACACTAATACGAGATAGCGGGGACTCTTTGTGGGAATAAAAGAACATAGTTAATGACATAGACTACACACACAAATACGTAACATGCCGCACATTCGCAGGCACCATCGAAAGATACCCCCTAGCACTGCCGAAATTCGGACACCTTTATATCAGGACAAGTGCTATGCGCAGTATTAGAAGATCCTTGCGCTGAAATTATTCTTGAAATCTTCCTAATATAGAATCCTGTTCTGAAGATGAAATCAGAGAATGGGAACGAAAAACTGCATCCAGAAAGCAAACTCTGAGTCCAGAACACAAGAACACATTGCATGTCTCAAACTGCCAAAAGCACAAGGGAGACCACCGATGACGGAATTCAAAACGAATTCACAGAGGTGCCATAACACAGGGGCGGTTGAATCTTGCAATGACACCATCAGCATAAAACCTCGAACTGAGGACGCAACCGAAACACGAAATTGTGAACCTGTAAATGTGCAACAACAGTACAAAACGCCAATATAGTGACAAAACAAATGACTCACATAACCCACATAAACAACTCAACAGAGACAACAGGGAACACTAACCGGACTAACAGAAACAACATTGACAAGAACAACGATGACAATCCCACTTTAACGACACATTCTCTTAACGAAAACGACGAAGTCAACGACACAATAGCAACCACTTTTCTTAATCATGACAAACATCTTGACGAGTCATTACAAACCGACTCAACTTCTTTAAATCACTCCAACCGAAACCATATTATACCAGGAACAACAATCATAACAGAAGCACAGCAAAACCACAGTACTCTAACAACCACTACTACACAAGACAATGAAGACAACTTCACGCAACACCTCAACCAAGCTGCAGTAAGTTATGCAAATACAGAAATAACACCATCAAGCAACATTCATGCAAACATTCAGTATGCAAATTAAACAAATACAAACAATTAACTTCACACAAACGCAAAGTCAGAAACGATTGCATACAAACAAACTACTTTATTGCATGAACAAAACCAGCAAACGATACGGATCTAAATCCATCAGTACAAAGACTACCATTTCTAATTCACCATCCACCTATGTACCAGATAAATACAATGTCTTTGAAACGCAGACCTCAACCAGAAAAATAAACAATCACATTAACCAAGCAGTAGAATGAACAAAGACAAATCACTGACACTCTTGCTACTTTTGCTGTTAACTCAACTTCAAATAACATTACCTACCTTTCAAAATGAATCTTTCACCACGATCCGAATAACAAACAAATGTTCATCATATTTACCATCTCATTCATATATCAATCAACATTGCGCCAAATTGAAAGAGCAAAAACCATGCTACAGTTCATTAACTCCTGTTGGTGCAAAATTGTTCATATAACTCTGATATATGCCTATAGTAAATGTATTTTCACTCTTACATTATTTAGACTTATTTTTACATCGATACCTATACAATTATGTAATATGTGCAATTGTAAGAGTATCCGTTTAGAGGATGTAATGTGCAAATTGAAATCAATTTTTTCTAACCCACCCGTATTAAGATTATCAAACATAGATATACCTTTTATTCTGACCACAGATTCGAGTGCTATCGCAATTGGAGGATGCCTGATGCAGGCAAATCAAGGCGTGAGACATCCAATACTCTATGTCAGCCGCAAGCGTAAAAAAAGCAGAAATCCAGTTTCCACAGTTGAGTTGCAGGCAATAAGTCTACTTTTTCGTATGCGTCGTTTATCTAAGTTCCTCTTAGGTTTCCATTTTGTTGTTTTGACCGATAAGTCGCCACTGCTGGTACTTAAACAAGGCGTTCCAAAGAATCATCGATTATCAAGATGGTGTCTTCTACTTCAGGATTTCGACTTTGAAATCCACCACATCAAGTGTACGGATAATATTATTGCTGACATATTATCACGGCAAACTAATGCAGCAGCAGACTAACAATATGCACATTAATTAGTCGCATATAATAAGCTGTGAGATTTTAGTCTGTTGCATAGAACAGTGTGCCTCTACACTTACTGTAGAACTTTAACTTAGAAGTGTCAACAGCTGATTAATACTCTACTTATAGCTATCACAGACATGAAACTTTGAGAACCGCTAACTATATTGGGCCACATTGGCAATTAGCAGTACATCAAAAACATTCCGAACTGTGGAGATTAACATTTGTGAAATTATTTCATCAATCACAGAACGGTAAGTTACCATGCGAATATTAATAACTGTGCATACGCGTGATTTCAATTGACTCGCAAACTACTTTTCTTTCCCCCTTTTTTTCCCCTTTTCCTCTCTTTTCCCCCTTTTTCTCTCTCTTTTTTTTTTTTTTTTTTGCATGTCCACATACACTAGCATTTTGTCTGTTGAAGGGTGTCTATGTAGTACGCGTGTTTACACACCAGCCCACCCAGACCAACAACACAATGGGGCGTGGTCAATCTTACATGCTCCTACCCCGCCCCTTCTTTCTATGTGTTCACTGTACCGTAACATCCAGCACCGTTATAAAAATACACCTGAGATTTCCGTAAACATTCACAGGTCCGTACGTGAGGTGAGTATACATTTTGTTCTTTCTCTATAACAGTTTTTTATTAAACATTTTCTTCGACTAACATCTTTTCAATTAACATTTGTCATTCTCATTTCTCTTCATTGTTCCATTTTTCCATGCATTTGTTCCTCTCGTCCGTCATCACCTTCTGATGTGGTCACGGGAGTTCTCCTTGACTGTATTTTGGTTTGTGAATGTTTTTGTTTGCTGATAAAGGCTAACCGCCGCAACGTTCTGTATGTGTCGTAACTCTGTTATGTAAAGCTGCACTGCTTTGGTCATTATATATTTTGGGGCTACCCGGTTTTTGGCAAGCACAAGCTTTATTTTCCAGACAGCTTTTGGGTTTTTTCCAAGTAAAATATATCAACTTTCGTACATGACAAAGTCTATAACTTTGCAGCTATCATCGTATTATTTGTGAATGAGCTATTGCAGTCCCTCTACAAAAGTAATTGAATTATTTATGATGTTCATGAAATTTGACATTGACAATGACTGGACAATTACAGTGACCGTTACTAATTTTTTTATTCCAACATCAGATTGTTCCGCGAAATATCGTGTGTATGTAACCTCTCCCCCAGCAGTGGCGAGAAAACAGCAGAACCAAACAAGACTACAGTCAAGAAACCAGGAAAAATAAGATGAGTCCCATTTCATGCTCATTACATCTCTAAGCGATACTCACGCATTTGTCATTGATGTAACATTTTCTTTGTATTGGTTTTTTTTTTTATAGACATGCTAATCTCATAACCAAGAAAACCTGCTCGTGCAAATTTGAATGTAAACATTAAGGGGGATAACCAATTTTTGTACACCCAGACTAATATCAAAGGGATTTAATTTCAATAAAGTGAACACTAACGATAATACAAGACGTCAACATTAGAACAGTGCATTGAATAGGAATTAGGTTAGGGTATACTGCCGAGAAACTTTCAGAATGGGCACAAAAGATGCATTCAGAAAATATTGCACGAGAAGACAGAGCAACGGAAAGAGAAGAGAAAAAGATGCAAGCAGAAAGAGAAGAGAAAAAGATGCAAGCAGAAAGAGAAGAGAAAAAGATGCAAGCAGAAAGAGAAGAGAAAAAGATGCAAGCAGAAAGAGAAGAGAAAAAGATGCAGATGCAAATGGAAGCTGGAGGAAAGGAAATTCAACTACAGGCTCAAGAGAGAAGATGCAAATGGAGCTCGAAGCTGCGACCAAGCAAGCCCAGATAAATGCAGAAACACAGATAAACTGAAACAAATGGAAATTGACTCCAACTTAGAAATTTCAGTAAACAAAAGTAGAAATAAGGAAGAGGAACAAAATACAACAAATATAAAGGCTTGGTCAAGCCCTTTTGTTCAGGGAGATTCAATAAGCGCATACTTAGAGAACTTTGAGTGTTTGATGACTTACCATAACGTCGCAAAAGTCGACTGGGCATTTATTCTGATGAGAAATTTAGCATTAGAGCCCTTAAAAGTAATAGAGACAGTTCCACAAGACATGAGGAAAGATTACGATTATTTGAAACAAAGAATACTCCAACATTTTTCACTAGACACAGCAGGCTATCAACTACAGTTCTCAAAATTAGCTCCATCACCTAACCAAACTTTCATAGACTACGTGTCTACAGTCCAAGATATTGTACAAAATGGATAACCTCAGCAAAACAAATAACAGCCATGATAAACTGAAGGAGTTAATTATAATTGATAAAATTATTAGCACAATACCAACTCCTTTTTCTACATTTTAAGGCAAATGGATTGTAAAAATATCCAAGAAATAGAAATTAAGGGGAGGGCATATTTACAGCTAACCGCGATATTTTTCAGTTAAATATGAGCCAAAATGAAACAGCAGCGGTTACAAACACCAAATATTCAAAACCTAATGAAAAGAGGTTCAAACAACGCTCTAAGTTCACAAAACCAGTCATGTGTCAGTATTGTCACCTAACACACGAACAGTACGCTATGTGTGACAAATCACCGAATTATCCACATCATCTCCAAATGATAGTAAAGAAAACAAAGGAACGCGTATCAAAGGGCAGTTAAGTGTTATTTTGCGCGAGTTATGGGCATTTTTCAGCACTTTGTGATGGGAGAAAGATGATGAAGCAGGCCAATGCCGCATTAATAGATACATCGTCAGATAAGAAACTGAACAACAGAACGAATGCGACATCCAGAATGAAAGTGCGAATGAGTTAGGTAATACAGTAGAGATCATTACCACCATCACTGATAAAACATGAAACACCTGCAGAAAATTTCAGCTTGATTACCACTTTGTTATGCGGCCACACAATCCCAGTGTCTAACGAAATGGCCAACGCAGCTTAACATCAACAGGCAAGTTAAAAATTTGCGACAGGTTTTGTTAATAACAAACAATGTACACTAATACGAGATAGCGGGGCGACTCTTTGTGGAATTAAAAGAACATTAGTTAATGACATAGACTAGACACACAAATACGTAACATGCCGCACATTCGCAGGCACCATCGAAAGATACCCCCTAGCACTGGCCGAAATTCGGACACCTTTTATATCAGGACAAGTGCTATGCGCAGTATTAGAAGATCCTTGCGCTGAAATTATTCTTGAAATCTTCCTAATATAGAATCCTGTTCTGAAGATGAAATCAGAGAATGGGAACAGAAAAACTGCATCCAGAAAGCAAACTGTGAGTCCAGAACACAAGAACACATTTGCATGTCTCAAACTGCCAAAAGCACAAGGGAGACCACCGATGACGGAATTCAAAACGAATTCACAGAGGTGCATAACACAGGGGCGGTTGAATCTTGCAATGACACCATCAGCATAAAACCTCGAACTGAGGACGCAACCGAAACACGAAATTGTGAACCTGTAAATGTGCAACAACAGTCACAAAACGCCAATATAGTGACAAAACAAATGACTCACATAACCCACATAAACAACTCAACAGAGACAACGGGGAACACTAACCGGACTAACAGAAACAACATTGACAAGAACAACGATGACAATCCCACTTTAACGACACATTCTCTTAACGAAAACGACGAAGTCAACGACACAATAGCAACCACTTTTTCTTAATCATGACAAACATCTTGACGAGTCATTACAAAAACCGACTCAACTTCTTTAAATCACTCCAACGAAACCATATTATACCAGGAACAACAATAACAGAAGCACAGCAACAACAGTACTTCTTAACAACACTACTACACAAGACAATGAAGACAACTTCACATTACAGACAGTTTTCTCAGAAAGACAAAACCTCAGGTACCAAACCAACAACTGGGAAAACTCATGATTTCCAACTTTATGAGTCGAAACAATTTGGTTCTCTGAGAACTAGAAACAATTACGGCATGAATTCCAAGAAACATAACCAAGGAATACAAAGATATCCAAGGGACACTACTAGTGACAAAGAATCATTATTAGCAATGGAATATCAACATCTGTGTTCCTCGCAAAGTTATCAATCGATCAAGCACACATAAATCTAAAACAGAAACAACACATAAAGCTGCAGTAAGTTATGCAAATACAGAAATAACACCATCAAGCAACATTCATGCAAACATTCAGTATGCAAATAAACAAATACAAACAATTAACTTCACACAAACGCAAAGTCAGAAACGATTGCATACAAACAAACTACGTTATTGCATGAACAAAACCAGCAAACGATACGGATCTAAATCCATCAGTACAAAGACTACCATTTCTAATTCACCATCCACCTATTTACCAGATAAATACAATGTCTTTGAAACGCATACCTCAACCAAGAAAAATAAACAATCACATTCACCAAGCAGTAGAATGAACAAAGACAAATCACTGACACTCTTGCTACTTTTGCTGTTAACTCAACTTCAAATAACATTACCTACCTTTCAAAATGAATCTTTCACCACGATCCGAATAACAAACAAATTGTTCATCATATTTACCATCTCATTCATATATCAATCAACATTGCGCCAAATTGAAAGAGCAAAAAACCATGCTACAGTTCATTAACTCCTATTGGTGCAAAATTGTTCATATAACTCTGATATATGCCTATAGTAAATGTATTTTCACTCTTACATTATTTAGACTTATTTTTACATCGATACCTATACAATTATGTAATATGTGCAATTGTAAGAGTATCCGTTTAGAGGATGTAATGTGCAAATTGAAATCAATTTTTTCTAACCCACCCGTATTAAGATTATCAAACATAGATATACCTTTTATTCTGACCACAGATTCGAGTGCTATCGCAATTGGAGGATGCCTGATGCCGGCAAATCAAGGCGTGAGACATCCAATACTCTATGTCAGCCGCAAGCGTAAAAAAGCAGAAATCCAGTATTCCACAGTTGAGTTGCAGGCAATAAGTCTACTTTTTCGTATGCGTCGTTTATCTAAGTTCTCTTAGGTTCCCATTTTGTTGTTTTGACCGATAAGTCGCCACTGCTGGTACTTAAACATGGCGTTCCAAAGAATCATCGATTATCAAGATGGTGTCTTCTACTTCAGGATTTCGACTTTGAAATCCACCACATCAAGGGTACGGATAATATTATTGCTGACATATTGTCACGGCAAACTAATGCACCAGCAGACTAACAATATGCACATTAATTAGTCGCCATATAATAAGCCTGTGAGATTTTAGTCTGTTGCATAGAACAGTGTGCCTCTACACTTACTGTAGAACTTTAACTTAGAAGTGTCAACAGCTGATTTAATACTCTACTTATAGCTATCACAGACATGAAACTTTGAGAACCGCTAACTATATTGGGCCACATTGGCAATTAGCAGTACATCAAAAACATTCCGAACTGTGGAGATTAACATTTGTGAAATTATTTCATCAATCACAGAACTGAAAGTTACCATGCGAATATTAATAACTGTGCATAAGCATGATTTCAATTGACTCGCAAACTAACGGAAACAGAACATCGCACATACAAACAGCGATATACTTAACCGATTACGACATATGAGAGACAACACAAGAATGTGACACCAAAACGTTACCTACGAACTCTAAAACATTATTGGAACAACACACGGACGAAAGAACGACAACACACGGATCGTCGTTGGAGTTAATTAATTTAATGTTATTAGTTAAATATGTATTACATTTGTGCTTTGTTATATACATAAAATATGTGAACATGTAAATTATACATTTTCTATCATAATATGTCACAAATATTTCATTCATAGTTAAAACTTTCTCCCAATACAATTGTTGCAATTAATTTATAAACCATTTCGTATCACCAGTACAGATAGTACTTGACACTTTGAATATAGCATATCGCCAAATTCCTTTTTCTAAGGGCGACAAACATTTACCTCACCTTAATTTGTATATTTTAACAAATTATTATATTGAATGAAAGGTGTACGAATCAGTGAGTGAATGAATTAAATGAGAGAACGATATACTGAGCGGACAAATTGTACGCAAAAAGTATTTATTTTAATTTGTCTGCGTTTTGAGTGTAAAATGTAACACTTGTCTAAAATTGTGTATACATGATTAGTGTTAGATAAAATAGGTTCACTCTAAGAATCACTGTTTGAATACCCGGTACATGCGTTACACAGATGACGTAATTCATGACAAGGGATATTCCAGCTCGTGACACTTAGAGATGTAGCTACACACCACATACCCACAGGTAGCACACACTTCAGACATGAGGTAGGACATACTCATAAAACTAAACACTAACAATTAAATCACACACATTTTATTACAGCAAGTAACAAAGCAGTAAACACACTAACAGGCAAACAGGAACATAAGTAGTTACTTGGGAGAAAACAATAGTGCATATATATATATATATATATATATATATATATATATATATATATATATATATATATATATATTATATATATATATATTAAGCACTATAAAACATACGGAAGTAAAAGTGTATCAAAATACACATTCAGGACAAGAATTGCAAGTGTTCTTAAATAAGCCAAGACAATTTGTCTTGTTAAACCTCTCTAACACAGAGTTTAATATCTGGGTATCAAATGGATACTTGAGAAGGGCGCGGTTGCAAATACAACTAGAAGCGTCAGGGAACTTCGGTCGGATAAGCATGTTTTAGGATATGGAGGAGATAGGGACTCTCCAGCAATCACCCTGGATTGTTGTACGGGGAAATGCATGAGTTAATAGTGCATATATATATATATATATATATATATATATATATATATATATATATATATATATATATATATATATATATATATATATATATATATATATATAATATATATATATATATATGGCCAGGTTCCCATCCACGAAACTACCAAACACCAACTTCATGTGATCCTATGACAGTGTTAGTGCACACTAATTACCATATACTAACCCATAGAAGCGGGGGGAGGGGGACCCCTGTCAGAGTCTCACATGGAGTCGGTAGAAACATAAAGATAGAAGGGAATTAGAGAAGGGGCATAACCCCAATACAAGGGAGACACACTCGAATGCTCGAACAATCCAGAGCCTTCGAGAAGCATAGGTCAGTTCGCCTACAGCTCCGTGGACACGCTGACCGCTGTGCCAGGACCTGTTCCACGAGAAGCTCGAGGAGAGTTACAGCCCGTGTCCGATCGAGACACGTTGGAGGGCAGACACGGACTGGACATCGAAGAAGCAACAGGGCTTACCTTAAGGGGGACTTGATAGCTTAAAACCCAAGTGTATTTAGGGGTCTTATGCATATGTTAGATAGCTGATAGAGTTGGTGTAATGATCATGCATAATTGCTTTATTGTAAACTCCTGTGATACGCAACTTGAGGGTTGCTAGCTTGCGAAGACCTTACTTCGCCAGCTTACTGTAACATAATATAAATAAATGATGTTAGATTGTATCTGAACGGAGTTTGTTGCCTGTATGAGCCCGAGTTTCATTCCCCTAGATATCTACGACGGTGACACCTACCTATTGTCTTTAGGGTTGAATAAACTTTGTTGATGTTGACTGATTCTTTGTACAGTGATTGAGTGTGGTCTCGGACGATGCCTCAGGGTTCATTGTCCCAAGGGAGAAGGTAGAGAGTGGGGGTCTAGAATCTGGAGGGGTCTGTAGACATATTTAAACCATTTGAGGTCAACCACAGAGAAGATAGTGTATCTACCTGTCCAACCCCTGGGGTTAGAATACACGGGAGTGCTAAGGACCCCTTGGGCTTGGTTAACTCTCAATACCCAAGGCAAACCTGTCACACATTATTGCTTTGAGATAATTTCGTGTTGGATTATGCCGACGTTATAGCTAGGCAATGATGTCAATTCTTAAATTAAGTATTGAAGTATTAACAATCTGAATGGAAATATAGATATGTACGCCTGCAGTCCGAAAAATTTCTGCCGTTATCTTGGGTGGAATGTCTAGGACAATAATTGTTTTTGTGTGTAGTCTGGGCGGTCGTTTTGTTCATCTTGCCCACGAAGAAATGTTCTTAGCAGCTTGTTGCCATCAGAGATCAAATACAGTGCAGACTTGATAAGAAGAACTCTCATGGGACTCTAGAAGTAGTTCTTCTTATCAGAAATTCCTCTTATAAGAGTTCAAGCATATAGTAATGCATTTACAACATACAATAAATTATTGTTCTTCACAAAAGAAATTCTTCACATCCGACATCGCCTTAAGCCGTTTGCACTGTACTGACTTTTATGACAGCCGTGCAAGATACTGTTCTATCGAAAGTACGCCTACAAAACGGCATGTGTGAGTGGACGTGTGTTTATATGAAGGTGCGTATGTTTATGTGTATGTCTGCGTGTGTGTGCACTTTCAACGTGTTCTTTAAAATGGCTTAGAATGCAGGCATTGATTCATTTCTGCTGATCAAAAAAGAAAATATATTTTATTTCACCTCTAGGGAAGATAACTAGCAAAAATTACGGGAGATAACTTAATACAAAACTATATTTTTTTTATATCAGGGTTCGGCTTAATTAAATGATTGAGATCAGTGATGCGCAGTTTATAAGAATCGATTTCATTACAGAAATCAGCAATGGAATCGAGAAACCTTAGAATCGAGCTTCTGGGCTGACAGAGGCCCGGGCGTTCTTTTCAATGACTCACGAGGCCGGACTGGGTCGGGGATGTATGAAAGGAGTTGTGAAAGGAAATACATCGCAAATGTACAGGGTGTTCGTAAAGTCTCTCTACACTTTGTATGTAGACCAATTTTGAAAAATGAAGTACATGACGTCATCACAAAATGTGCACCACAGTCCATCGTGAAGCAATATGCCGCGAATGGCTGTCGTCTGCTGAGGTGATTCTTTGCACTTCAAACAGAATGATGTTATCGAACGGAAGAAATAACAACAGACACGTTGAGGAGGTATTTGACAATATCAAGAGACGTGGACAGTCATGTCTTGAAGCCCGTGGTGGACATTTTCAACACCTGTTATGATAAATACTTTATTGGTACTTTCCAGCTTCTCCAAAACAGCGTTAGGCCATAGCAGTGACTATTGTAATTAATTTAATGAATTTTAGCACATATTTTGATGACGTCATGTACTTCAGTTTTCAAATTAGTTCTACATGCAAAGTGTAGTGAGGCTTTTACAAACATCCTGTAGTGTTCATGTTATATGTGAACCGTTTTGCTTAAAGACTTGGTCCCCTGGGTTCATTTCCCTACATGGGAGGACCGCTCTGTACCAAGCAACAGTTCTCTGGGAGGACCAATGGTTTGGCTGGATCCTGGTGTAGTTGCCAAGTGATTCAATGCTATAAACTCTGCCACTGAGCAAGCACCAGAGAGGTTTCCGATCATCAAAAGAGGTTCTCCGCCGAATGTTTCTGAGACGAGTATACAAACTTTCCCAAAACATGGCTACACTTTAGCTGAAACACCCCCCCCCCCCCCCCCCAATACATTCAATGGGGAAAATCACTGATCTTTGAAGTCAAACTAAAACTGGCCACGAGGAAAAACCGACACAGACATGTGGTAAACCAGTGATTCTCAACATGTTTTTTTTGCCCGTGCACCCCTTCACCATATGTTCAGAATGTCACCCCCCCCCCCCTTTTTTTTTTAAATTTCCTCCCCATAAATTCCCCCCCCCCCCTGTTTTTTTCACACACTATACGTAAAACTGGAAGCTAAATTTAATAACACATACTAGTCCAAGTCTAGACGTCTACATAAAACGTGATTTGTGGGTCTACTTACGCTATAAAACGAATTTCAGAAGGGCGAGAAGTACAGAACCGTAAAGTATGGAGGGAAAAATAATATAAAGTAATCGATTCTTGTATTAACGCGATCTTGAAATAATCTTAATCCCATTGCCCCTTCTGGGAACCCTAAAATTCCCCCTGGGGGAATTCCCCACTGGTTGAGAACCACTGTGGCAGACGATAACGGGCTCGTACTCTCTTAAAGTCACAGAGCTTAGATACTGTCTGTACTAACAGTTCTCGACCAGCAGGGTTGTGGCGACACATCATCGCTAATACCAGTCGGGAAGATGTGGTTCTCCGATGCCCGTGACCACGTGTGATCTTTCGGGAAGTACTTGAAAGGTCAGGCAATCCAAATAATTACCACAACAGACGGGCAAGTCAACTGAGCATCACAGTGTCAGCCAGAGACCCGGATCTGAGTGCAGATATCAAATCAACACGGCCATCCTGTCTGAGGCCAGTCGCTACAAGCTGCATTCGACATCTTGGTTGATTGGTTGGTTGGATGGTTAGTTGATGACTGGTTGAGTTGCTGTTTGGTTGGATGGCTGGTTGGTTGGATGGATGATTGGTTGATTGCTGTTTGACTGTTGGTTGGATGGCTGTTTGGATAGTTATACTAACAACCGATGGGCAAGAAAACAAGTGTCGGTGTCAACAAGACCAGCGGGGATCTTAGTGCAGATATCAACAGCGCCATCCTGTCTGAGGACAGTCAGAGCAAGCTGTATTCGACATCTTGATTGGTTGGATGATTGGTTGGATGATTTGTTGTGTTGCTATTTGGTTGGTAGGTTGGATAGTTATACTAAGAACAGATGAGCAAGTAAAGAAGTGTCAACAAGACAATGGGGATCTTAGTGCAGATTTCATCATCTTGTCTGAGGCCAGCCCGTGCAAACTATATACGACATTTCTGTTTGTTGGCTGGCTGGATGTTTGGTTGATTAGATAGCTGTTTAGTTGGTTGGTTGGTTGGTTGGTTGGTTGGATAGTTATACTAACAACAGATGGGCACGTGACATCCTGTCTGAGGCCAACCAGTATACGACACCTCTGTTGGTTGGCTGGCTGGGTATTTGGTTGGCTGGACGGTTGGTTGGATTCTTGGTTGGGACGAGCGTGAGTTGACATTGCAGACAAATGATCATGTCGTTTGAGCTCTGAATGAGGTTTACATCCGTCGGAGTTAGGCTGGTGTAAATAATGTAGCCATGACCCGGTGTCGAGGTGCCATCCCCACGTGGACTGTGTTACAGAACTCGACTTCAGCTTGAGAAGCTCAAAAATTAACGGAGTGTGCAACATCGGTACAGGAGTTTCGATTTTTTAAAAAGTCGCTTAAAAGTCGACACTTCATTGCACCAGGTTTTATCCCATATGGCTCGGTCTCTTTCCGCAGCACGGAAAGCGTCGCACAAAGCACGAACTCCGTAGCTTTTAGCGACGACCCACAGGAGTCTTCGAAACATTTGACTCGTAAGCCGAAGGACGCGGCCCGGAATCGAACCCACAACCTTCGGAGCACGAGTCAAACGGCTTGACCACTTAGCCACAGAGTACAGGAGTTTCACATCTGCGGAAAGGCACATTATGATGTAACCATAATTCAGCACGTAACATACTGCCAAGCTGAGATCAGACCTAGACTGGTCATGTTTTCTCCACGCGTTTCGTGTATTTCCTTGTCGAAAAACTATATATATATACCTGGGAGTCTCCGTGTCGAAGTCGTTACACCGTCTGCCCGCGCTCGGTAGGTTGTGGATTCGATTCCGGGCTGCGTGGTTCAGTTCACGAGTGCAATATTCTCGGACATTCCTGTGGGTTGTCACTGAAGCGACGGAGTTCGTGCTTTGTGAGCCGCTTTCGGCATGCCGTCTGGCGGAAAGAGGCCGAAACATATGGGATAACACCCGGTGCAATGAAGTCGATCATCTTGTCTTTTAAAGCCTTTGTAAGACTCTAACTCGATCACGGCGCTTCGGAATGTACCAGATACGGCGTGCAGACTGCATGTGTTTACACTGTGGGTCTAAATTTGCTATTCACAGTGAATGGACACATGGCGGGGAGGCTTGGTGCACGACAAAAGCGTAAAGATACCCACCAACGTGTCAACCGAAATCTTCATCAATGAATAAAACACTGAACAAGCAACCCACATATCTGCACGAAATAAAGTGAAAGAAATGGCAAATTAATCAACGTAAAATTGTCTAATAAATTACAATCAATTAATGTTTGGAGTTGACTGCAACGCCCTATAAAGGAAGGAAATGCAAATGATTGTTTAAGCATGTGGCATAAAGTTCGGTCATCAGCTACCAGCACTGGCGCTACATCAGCGAAGATCTGATACGAGAGCAAGAGGACACCTGAAAAGAAAATGGATTGACGACACCAAACACACTGTATAATAAATCAACGGAATTACACCATCCAGTACCATCCACAGGGCGCTGGAGCGTCAACTATTCCTCACTACGACGCTTAACAGCTAAAGTGGAAGATGATGATGATGAACATAAAGTAAAATACATTCATTTCAGCCATCTTCTAGTTAAACTTTCTTGTTTTCCATTGATGCTCGTCGATGAAGATTTGTGTAGACACGTTCCTTTGCATCCCTGTGTGTCTTGCATGCAGCCTATCATTCATGTCCGGCGTCAGCTCGACAGCAGTTGAATACCTGCTATTGATGGCCCCTGATAAAGTCTCAGGTAGATGCAGTGTCGGACACTATGTCTCCAAAAGGTACAGTCAGTGTTATTAGAGCTTCTTCTCAGATGCTTTGTGGAGACAGACAGACAGACAGACAGACAGACAGATATTCGAGAGGACGAGGCACACCGATTAAGCAATGAGAACGTGGAACAGGAATGGCAGCAGAAGCAGAAGAATAAGAAACGGATTCTGACTGATGGCATGACAGCAAAGAACTTCTTCCAGCCTGCGTCAATATCACTGATTTGATTTGCAGACCCCCCACTACTCCCCCTCCGCCTCCTCCCAAAAAGCGCCAACACGGCGCACAGCTGAGACCAGGTCGTGATGAATGGAAACAAACGACTTAACAGACCCCAACGTACGTTTAATCTCAACGTAGCTGCTCCTACAGCAGCTTTCACCTCTCGTTGATCAATCAACGCATGAAGAACGCCGAAAACACCCCCCAAAAAAAGACCGGTAGTCTGCCGCAAGTTCGCACACAATGTAGAAGTGAAAATATTCCTGTACAAATAAATCGCCCTAAGGCTTAATAATGTGAGGCATTTTTCTTCAGCTGGGAAAACATATTTAAGTAAATATGTTCTTACGTTGCCAGACAGTTCGCTTAAAAAACGCCAGGCTGGATGGGGTGAGTATTGTTACAGTGTAGGTCGACGCGTTCTTCGGCTGCCGTTTTAACTTAACGAACTTCACATGCTAGACAGATACAGTCAGTCAGACATATAGACGGATAGGCAGACAAACAGAGAGACGGACGGAAAGGGACACACACAAGTCAAGAGGGACACACACAAGTCAAGACAGACAGACGAACCGAAGGACGGACGGACAGTCGAACACATAAATCAAAACAGAGACATATGGTCGGACAGACATACGTCAAGACAGACATATACACAGGTCAAGACAGACATATGGTCGGACAGACATACGTCAAGACAGACATATACACAGGTCAAGACAGACAGATACGGCAGACAGGCGGAAATAAGAAAGACAAACTGGACAGACAAGACAGAGAGGGCAGAAATACAGGGTAGGCAGACAGACACACACATCAAGACATACAGACAGAAGGACATGCAGATATATGCACAAGTCCAGCTAGACAGACAGGACATACAGAAAGTGGGGTAGGCCCCGGTGTCATGATGTGCTCTCTACATGTGAAGTACTTTGACGCCCTAGGGTAATGAATAAAGCTTAGCTGTGTGTCCTTTACAGAACGTTGCAATCAATCCCATCGTTTACTGGCTGCTTGATTTCCTAGGTGATTAGTAGTTTGGCATTGCTGTCTGAACGTCCACAAAATGGAAATCAAGACCAAGCGACCTGCTTAAAAATAGCCCGCGGGTGGTTTCAAACCCTGGACCCGGCAGGTCGGGAAAATGTGAAATTGTGTTCACTCACAACTAAGAGGCAAACGCCGACAGGGTAATAAATACACGTTCTAACAGGACGGAGGGGATGGTTCGAATCTCCGCCGTGTCTGCAGTTAGTTTTTGTTTCCATCGATGTTGTCTATTATGTCCTCAGATATCTATTTCTGTACTTGTTCTGTGGTTGGCATGAAACAATATCCAGTGAGTAAAAGACGCGCACATTTCGCCTTTAATTGGTTATTGCCTAACTGGTTATACCCCATATGGTTATAGCCTAACTGGTTATACCCAACAGGTTATAGCCTAACTGGTTATACCCGACAGGTTATAGCCTAACTGGTTATACCCAACAGGTTATAGCCCAACTGGTTATACCCAACAGGTTATAGCCTAAGTGGTTATACCCAACAGGTTATAGCCTAACTGGTTATAACCTAACTGGTTATACGCCTAACTGGTTATACCCAACAGTTTATAGCCTAACTGGTTATACGCCTAACTGGTTATACCCAAACTGGTTATACCCAACAGGTTATAGCCTAACTGGTTATACCCAACAGGTTTTAGCCTAACTGATTATATCCAACAGGTTATAGCCTAACTGGTTATACCCAACAGGTTATACCCAACAGGTTTTAGTCCAGCTGGTTATACCCAACTGGTTATACCTCAGCTGGTTATAGCCTAACTGTACCAACTGGTTATACCTCAGCTGGTTATAGCCTAACTGGTTATAGCCTAACTGATTATACCATACAGGTTACATCCTTACCGGTTATGCCCCAAGTGATTATAGCCTAACTTGTTATTGCCTAAATGATTATAAAATACAGGTTATATCTTAACCGGTTATGCCCCAACTGGTTATACCCCAACTGGTTATACCCTAACTGGTTATAGCATAACTGGTTATTGCCTAACTGGCTATAGCCTAACTGATTATACCATACTGGTTATATCCTAACCGGTTATGCCCCAACTGATCATACACCAACTGGTTATAGCCTAACTGGTTATACCCCAAGTGATTATAGCCTAACTGGTTATACTCCAATTGATTATACCTCAGCTGGTTATAGCCCAACTGGTTATATCCTAACTTGTTATATCCCAGCTGGTTATAGCCTAAGTGATTATATCCCAACTGGTTATATCACAACTGGTTATAGCCAAGTGATTATATCCCAACTGGTTATAGTCTAAGTTATCATATCCCAACTGGCTGTTGCGGCCTTGTGGGAGCACGTGTACACCTCGGAGGAGCAAATGGATCACCATTGTCTGGCAAGAATGAGGCAGCGAGGAGTGACGAGGGGATCTGGCCGACGCTCGACGCTCAGAGGAAAGGCGAGACGGACATATAATCAGATTGCTACTGGAACTATTGAAGTTGGAATTCTTCGCTGGCTGCTGAGGATGTGTTCATGTCGGCAGACCAAGGATGTAACGTATACACACTACTGGGGTATCTCTGGTGCATTCCAGAATGACCCGCATAGCTTCGTTCTGTATGCGCTCTAATTTCACCAGCTGACTCTTTGAGACAGTGAGCAGTCCTAGTCCATAATCAATCACTAAGAGGATCAAGTGCTGGTATAGTGTGAAGAGCATTCTCTGCTCTGTGTCCATTGCAGCCATAGTTTTAAGTGCATTGAGTCCTTTTGAGATCTCTTTTGAGATCTTGTCACAGCAGTCTCCACATGGTCCTTGAAGGACAGGCTCCTTTCAAATGTGATTCCCAGATACTTTAGTTTGTTCTCTCTGTTGACGCTTCTACCATCTATCGTGAGGCTTGGGATATCATCTCTCAAAATCCTGTTGTCCAGAGATCACCACAAAACAGCCACCTTTTCCGAGCGGATGACAGCACTCATTTCAGTGCACCAACCAATCACTTTGTCTACTGTCACCTGCAGCTCCTGGGCTGTTTGCTCCCCATCTCTCCCCTGCCTATATGCAAGAACATCATCTGCAAATGTTAGTATCCTTCCAACCTCTGGAGCTTCTAGGTTTGCAATCTTGCTCATATACACGTTAAAGAGCACAGGTGAGATTGCAGATCCCTGTGGCAGTCCCGGGGTTTAAATATGTGGCTGGATCTCCATTGCTAATCTCAAATAATAATTGACTAATGACTTTAGTTATTTTACTTTTCAAAATATAATTGGTGGGATATTTGAGCTATTAATTTCTTCAGAACATGCACTATAATAGTATAATAAAAGTGGCTTTCAATGTAACTTTATTTCCGCTTACTGAAATATATTATTGTTTTTATAATGTATTAATTAATCTTAATATTTCAGTTATTTAGTCAGTGCAAAAAGCACTAAAGTTTTCTTAAACGTTTCACTGACTGCAAATACGGACAATCATAACTGGCATTATGCCTTTCAGTTTGTGTTTTTTAATGTACAAAATGTGTGTGTGTGTGTGTGTGTGTGTGTGTGTGTGTGTGTGTGTGTGTGTGTGTGTGTAATACAATGTCTGTCTGTCTGTCTGTATGTTATTTATGCGTTCGTGAACGGTCCATCCGATTGAGATGAAATTTTCTACACGTGTTCTTCTCATTCTCGTGCTGCCAACTGGCATAGTTTGTTAGTTTACAAACAGTTATTTACGTAATAAAATTTAATTTTGTAATTACATTATAATTTATATATAGCGAGGGGACTTAACTTAAGAAAAGTTATATCAGGGTACATAACTTTTAATAGCATTGCTATATATGTAATTAAAATAATTGTTGCATATTTCTCAAATAGGTGGACCTTTTCTCTACAGTTATCTACAGGCATATGCGTTATAATATATAATGATAAAATCTTTAAGGCATTTTCAAAGTTTTCATAAAAATAATGCATCTATTTAAATAGTGAAAATTTTCTAACTCAGCTTTTTATTTTTCTTCAACAGCATATTTAATTTTTTTTTTAAAACATTCTAATATGTATGGCGCGTTACATCCACGATGCCCATGTTAAACATTGGCCAATCTTATTCTCCGGAGAGTGAAGACGTGTTTTTGTATCTCTTACTTCTCGGATTATTATTACTGCAAGCTGAATCACCTATCATGGATTTTTATATCAATGTGCTCGTTGTGATTCTGAGGATGTGGTGAAATAGTTTTTAGATTAATACAAGTGTTTATTATCGCAAAAATGTGGGTTATATCTAATATTCATTTCGAGTGATAGTTGAACACTATTAAATTTCAACCAATCAAGTGTACGAGGCGTGTCAGATACAACCACGGGACCTCAAATTGCCCGCGGCGTGGCTAGATAACAATGCGATTGCCGCGTTCTTCAAGTTTAGTTAGTCGTAATATTATGCAATAATGTCAGGGGAAGGAGAGTGCTCCGTATTGGAAGTGAATGGTTAAAGGACTCGCTCAGGTTTACGATCGGCTGTCAATAAAACTTACACACTAAACAAAGAGAGGGCCGTGAAGAATAAGCTATCCAAGTGCATAAATCCAAACGGCCTAGTCGTCAAACACACCAACTCAGGACAGTGTGTTACTATTTCCTTCAACAACACACTCTATTATGAGGCATTCCGAACTTGCCTACTCAACTACTACAGGCTTGAACTAATTGAACACAGGCAAGATAAGCACGGGGCCCACGTTGAGGATCTGATTACGACGCCAGTGATTACGATACATTTGTACCGCAGCAAAAATAAACTCATGACACAGGGCAGTAATGAAAACATTAATTCCTGGCTAAAAGTAGATTTTGTTGAACTTGAAAACTCGACACAGACATTCACCGAATCTACTCATACGATGAGTGTACATGACAACATCAACACGAGGCCTGCCAACCCACCAGCGCTCTTGGCTATTGAATACCCAATGGAGCGTATCCAAAACAACATAGAACCCAATGTTGACATTGTTGAAGAAGTACCTGCCTCAGATAACAATAGCATCTTAACTATCAATGGACATTCGTGCGACTGTAAACAGCGCATTGAGGAACTAGAACAATCACTAAAGGCGCTCATTGTCACTGTTTTCAACCAACATTGAAGCAAACAACAAGATAAGCAGTGATTACAATGCTCTCAAGACAGAAGTCGCACTCCTGCGAGACAAAAAATTTGCTGCTGAGAAATACAGTTCAAATCTTACAGAATGCGTCCTCTACAAACCAAACCGAAGAAGCATGTAATTCTCAAGCAACCGCTTCATCCTTGGGAAATCTTGGGGAAGCTCAATCCCACCCAGAACAGATAATCACTATGAAAACAACTCAACGCGCAGAGGAAGATAAAAAACAACAAACACCTCAATGTGCAGACGAAGATAAACAACAACAAGCAGTCTACCCCATTGACGTCAAAATAAGCAATAGGTTTGAAGTACTTCAAGAAAAGTCACCAGAAAAATTACAGTGCTTTAACATGCTGCAAACGGGCAAGACAAGCCAACAAGATACATCGGGAGAACCACATGGAGACATAAAGACTGCTGATAATCGGAAATGGATGAAACAACGGTCGAGACGTGCTGACAACCAACATGTACAGACAGCACGACCTGACTGTACACATATTATACTAGGCGATTCCTTAATGAAAGGTTTATACAGCGACAGGATGGCCACATCAGACAAAGACATTGTTTCAATAATCCCACTGCCTGGGGCTGGTGTAGACCGGCTAACAGACAAGATTAGCAGGTTGGCTGTAAATCATAGCGTCAGAAGGGCAAGTGTACATATTGGCATCACCGACACCATGAACAACCAACAAATCACAGGGTCTCAACTGCTGGCACTCTTGAACGGATTACGTCACAATTTTCCTAACTCATCCATTTTCTTCTCCTCCATCATATCACCGAGTTATGGACACCAGCGCCGTCTAGCTGATATAAATAACAACATGTTGCAGAAGTTCTGTTCTCAAAACAAGATACAATTCATCAACAATACAGCATCATTCACTTCACAGGCTGGTGCACCAAAAAGAGTCTTTACAAGGATCAAATACATTTATCTACATTGGGCACCAGTTTTCTCGCCAAGAATTTAAAATATCCAGAACGGACATACCATACATCCAATACGGGATCGCGCCGGACACTTTTAGCTACTC
>JACEFZ010003953.1:0-15000 GCA_014155875.1 Cepaea nemoralis | reverse complement strand
ATTGAAAGAGAAAAAATTAATATTCTAGGAATGTGCGAAACGAGATGGATAGGGACAGGCAGCAAGATAGATGAAGATTTTAAGATTATTTATTCTGGAGGTGAAGACCGACAAAGGGGAGTGGCTTTTATTGTGGACCGGAAAACATCAAAATCTGTTCAAGGATATTGTGCCGTGTCGGACAGAGTTCTACTAGTTAAATTAAGTGGCAGACCTTTTAGCATAAATGGTATTCAAGTATATGCCCCAACAGGAGAATCCAGTGAAGATAGTGTAAAGAAATTTATAATGATATAGAGACTGCCTTAAAGAAATGTAACAATTCAGAAATAAACATCATAATGGGAGACATACATTTTTTTTTAAAATTCGCATATCCTTTACAGGACATCGCTGTCAACAGCAGCATCTTTCAGCTGTCTGTTGATTTCTTGGCAAGATTATGCTCAGTAGTTTGCCATTGCTTTCTGAGCGGCCGGCTCAGTTATCCTGCAAGTCACCAGCGGGGGTCGAACCGCCTCCAGCTCTCGCCCGCTACGAGACTCTGCGTGATAAACGGGATTACGTAGAAAGTGTTGTAACCCCTCGGCCAGAGAGACCGGCAGACATTTACCACAACTAAAAACATCACATTAATAGACGCAGAAAGAGACACACATTACCACAACTAAAACAGACCGTACTAACTGACGCAGAAAGAGACACACATAACCACAACTAAAAAAGACCACAATAACTGACGCAGAAAGAGACATACAGTAACACAACTACAAAAAACCACATCAACTGAAGCAGAGAGATACATACATTATCACAACTAAACAAAGTCCACACTAACTGACGCAGAGAGAGACACATCACAAGAAGTAGAAGAAACACCTGGACATCGGGAAACAACCAACCATACAACAGCACCTGCAACTAACCCCTAAGCTGGCAGGGTTTAGTTTAGTTTAGTCGATGGATCAACATCATGGCACACGGGTGTAACCCATAAGTGCTCCGTTCTCCTCCCAACTCAAACCTGAGTCTGGAGAAACTCAGCTCAGTGCAGGAACTCCGTAGCACCGGCGAAGATCCTGAAATACTTTGGGTAGATTTTTAACTTGAAATTTTGCCCGGGCAACGCCGATTAGTTAGTTAGTCTTTCCTCTTGAGCCTAAGGCGGCGCATAGGGCAGAAGTCCTGTCTCTCCATGCCTGGCGGTTCGCTGCTATCTGTTGTAGATCTTGGATATTTACTTGGCCGTTGAATGAGCCTTCTCTAATGATGGTTCTACGCAGGGTCTCTCTTGGTCTTCCTCGTTTTCTTTTCCCTACTGGTGACCATATGAGGGCTTGGTAGGGGAGTCTTGTGTTGACGTCTTACTTTGTCTAGGTAACTTAATGGGTTCACACAGGTGTTAATTAATACAAACAATAAATACGTTCGCTATGATATAGCCGATTTATTGTGGCAATCTACAGTTGGCGCAGTGGGTTAAACAGCCCGCGCTTTACATCATCATCATATCACAGATTATAGAACATCAAACATTTCATATAACAAACTAGCACACTATCTAGCCTATGTTCTATCTCTATACAAGAGCTAACGAGTCCCTCTCAGGCAGACACTTGTTGCCTGGTCTCAGTCCATTTGTCCTCTGATGGTTTTCCGCGTGTCGCTATTCGACGGGCGGTAACCCTGTTCGAGTTCCTCGTGGACCCCGCTTCAGGCGGGCCACATTAGTGTCCACGGACCCATGAACTCGAGGGTTGACCTTCGATAAGGTTCTGGACTTTTCTTAGTCTGAGCAACTCGGTTGTCTCTCTTGGGCTAGAGTTGCAGCCCTCTAATTCTATCTTTAGGTGAGGTGATGACAGGATTCCCCTCTCCCCTCCTGATCTGGCTTGTTATTGGTCAATTAGATTTAATCTAATTCTGTCATCGACTCATCTAAAGTTAGGGTTTGTAGTTTGGTGGACAGTAACTTGGTAAACTACCTAATGGCATTAGTAACTCATGTATTCTACCATACACTACTTCTCTGATTTGCTAAAGAGATCACTCTGTCTCCTGTGTCCTTAACAATGCTTATCAGACCGAAGTTACGTGGCGTTTTAATAGTTGTATTGACAACTCGCCCTTCTCACGCACCCTATTGGTGCCCAGACAATTAATCTCTGGTTAAAGAGAGTTAACAGGACCGAAGTCCTGGCTAGTGAAGTACACTTTCAAATCTTGATTCGTGAGTGTATTTTAATACACTTTTACTCTCGTATGTCATCCAATGCTAAATATGTAGTTACGATGTTCTCTTATTCCCCTCAGACTACATGTGTCCCTGTTGGCTTGTTAGTGTGTTTGACTAATAAGTTGATGTATCTAATAAAGTGACTGTATTTTAAATTGAAAGTGTTGAGTTTTCAGGTTTGTGTATGTGCTGACTGGATGGTGTATTTCCAAGCGTCACGAGTTGGGATAACCTCAATCATGAATCCTTGCACTGTGTGCACTACATGATCCGGCATTCCAAGTAGTGATGCTTAGTTATATCCTAAATGCTAACCTAAGTATGTTAACTATTTACTAACTAAGCTAAATCCTAAACTAAGTTCTATACATGTATTCACAATTTAGACAAGTTATGTACTTTTACATCAAAAACGCAGACAAATTACAATAAATACGTGTTGCGTACTATTTGTCCGCCAAGTGTATCGTTCTCTTATTTAATCCTTTCACACATTCATTCATTCGTCTTTCACACACAATAGTATTCGATTAAAATATATAATTTAAGTTAAGGTAAATGTTATTGCCCTTGGAAACAATGGGCTAGGCGATATTCGCCCTTTAAGAAAAAACGTACTTTCTGTACGATGAAGGAAAAGTAGGTTATAATTTAAATAGAGACAATTGTATAGGACGGGTTTTCTTAGCCTCTGAATGGCACCGCCTGTAATATTAAAGTAGAATATGTACAAATTACAGGTTAACACAATTTATATACATCAATAATGGAAATATAATACATATTTAATTAAATTAACTAATTAATTAACTCCAATGATGATGTGCGTGTTGCCGTCCTGTTGTTCCTGTGTTTTGCTATAAATGTTAAAGTTCGTATAGCTGTCTCTTGCGTGTCGTAGTTGATGTCGTACTATTTCGGCTGTTTGCAACGTTTGTAGCAACAGTAAATTATGGGTTCTTTTCCATGTTTCGTATGAAATATTACAGTGTTCATGGTTTGTTCTGGTTGATCTTACTGGTTGAAATAAACACAGTTACTGTTTCTTGATGGTCTAGTAATAGGGTTTAGGCACTTGATGGTATAACTATTGAAGTACCGTGTTCATGGGTGTTGTAATAAACTAATCACTAAGAGAACTTAGGCGGTGTATAGGTACACTTATATGAAACGGTATAAAAGTATCACAGTATATAATATGGCTAGTGGTTGACTGAGTAGTGTCAATCTAATGGCGCATTTGACTGGCGTGATAAAATGTCGGCCAGAATATTATCGGTGCCCTTGATATGGCGTATTTCAAAATCATAATCTTCCAGCAATAAACGCCATCTTTGTAACCTGTGGTTCTTGGGCGACCCTTGGTTAAGGACTAATAATGGTGAACTGTCGGTGAGAACCAGGAAGTGGCTCCCTAAAAGGAACTTCGAGAGCCTCAGTATACAAAACAATAGGGCTAGACACTCCAATTCAATTGTTGCATATCGAGTTTCAGCCTTCTTCAGTTTCCTGCTCACGTAGAGAATAGGGTGTCTAATTCCGTAGACTTCCTGCATCAAGCAACCTCCTATAGCTATGGCGCTTGCATCTGTGGTTAAGATAAAAGGTAATTTTATGTTGGGTAATCGTAACACTGGAGGATTTGAAAAAATATGTTTCAATCTACACATTGCATCATCTAAGCTGGTACTTTTACAAATTTTCGATGGATGATCTTTAGTTAACATATCAGAAAAAACTGAGGTGAGTTCTGCCCAATGTGGAATGAATTTGGAATAATAATTAATGAGACCTAGTAAACTCCTAATCTGCTTCTTTGTAGTAGGTACTTCTAGATTCAAAATCTTGGAAACAATTTTCTCATCAGTCAATAATTTACCTTGAGAAATTCTATGACCGAGGAAGTCTATTTCTGTGTAACCTATTTCAACCTTGGAAGGTTTGATAGTAAGTTCGAAAAGAGAAATTTGGTTGAAGACTTGTTTTAGGGTAAGTAGATGAGAAGTGAAGTTAGATATCATAAAATGCAATAAGTGGTTTAATACCAGGATAATACAAGGTTTGTTAGAAAGGATAGGTTTGTAGTTATCCAGGATAGGCAAATTGTATTGCCGTTGTCGCTGTGTTAATGTGTCACTGATATGAATGTCGTCAATGCTCCCGTCGTTAGTCATGATTGGTATAGGGACTTCAGTATCGTCTATGTCCGTCTGATTTATCACCGGTGCTACTGTTTGTAAATTGTCTTCAATGTCATTGTCGTCGTCGTCAAGGTCAACAGTCAATATGTCGTCAGTTTTGTCGTTGTTGTAGCTAACACAGAACATCGGTAATGTCCATAGTTCTTCGTCGTTTTGTTGTCGTGAGAGTGCGTCGTTAACGATGCTTCGTTTGTCAAAGTGTCATTCTGTCGGGACATTGTTGTCTTGTCTTTGTCAACAGTTTGTTGCGTCTGTTCATTTGTCTCACTGTCATGTCTGGCATAGGACGGACTGTCATTCAGTTGGGTGATTGTCCTTTTGTTTTTGTCATCAGTTCGTTTCATTTGTCTACTCGTTTCCGTGTCTTGTTTAGCATAGTCTAGTTTCAACCCATTTAAATTGAATATGTCCACTTTTCCATGTACTGAAATTTTGTACTCAAGTCCAGAAATTGTTCTGATACTTTCAAGAGATCCGTGCCAAGAGGTTTCAATACAATTGTTACATAAAATATACAATAATAATACAAGCAATTTCAATCTGTGACATGGTTTTGATACAAATGTTTTTGAACATTTCTGTTCTTTTCCAACATTGATGTTAGTTGAGTTGGGTGCGAATGTTTCTAATGGTTGTTGTAGTTGGTCCGTGTTGGTTTTGTGGGTTGTCTGTCGTGTAATGGCGTTTGTGTCGTGTGTGTTTTGTAACACATTTACAGGTTTGGTACTTTGTAGCATGGGAGTGACCTCAATTCGAGGTTTTAATTCGGTCGTCTCGTTAAAAGATTCGACCGCCCCTGCGTTGTGCACTTCGGTGAATTCTTTTTGAATAACCTCAGTGTTTGTCTCCCTTGGTATTTTGGCAGTTTGAGACAAATTAACATGGTGTTTCTCTTTAATATCGGTATTTGTGTGGTGGATACCGTGTTTTTCTTCCCAGTCTTTAATTTCTTTGTCAGAGCATGGATGGATGTTAGGTAAATTCCCAAGTATGATATCTGCGATTGGGTCTTCAAGGACAGCGCACAAAAGTTGTCCTGATATATATGGTGTTTGAATTTCGACCATCGCAAGGGGGTATCTTTCTATCGTACCTGAAAATGTGCGACAGTTAACATGTCTGTCTGTGTAGTCTGTGGTGTTGACTAATGTTTTCTTTACCCCACAGAGCGTTGCCCCGGTATCGCGGATTAATGAGCACTTTTTCCTGTTCACGAAGCCTGTCAAAAATGTTAGCTTCCCTGTGGCTGACAAAGCAGCGTTGGCTGTCTCATTTGCAATAGGTATCGTGTGGCCACATGGTAATGATGGATCTAGTTGGAATTTCGTGCAAGCGTTACATGTTTCATCTACAATGGTGTTAACTATATGTACAGCATTACCAAGCTCGCTTTCATTGTCATGCTGATTATAACCTTCAATCAGTGAATCCTGTCTCATCATCAGAAGACGTTGCTACTAATGCAGCGTTAGCTTGCTTCAGTAACTTACGACCTTCACAATATCGTGAATAATGTCCCCAGCTTCTGCAAAAGTAACATTTTACAGCCTTTTGGTACGCGTTACGTTTTGCTTTCTGTTTATCCACCATCATTTTTAGGTGGTGGGGATAGTTCGGTGACTTGTCGCACATTTCGTAAGCGTTGTGTGTCAAACTGCAATACTGGCATTTTGCTACTTTATCACTGTTGGATCGCGGTTTAAATTTGCCTTGTGTTTGCTTGGAGTACTTAGTATTTATTACTGCAGCTGCTGTGTCATTGTGGCTAATGTTGAGTTGAAATATATCCCTGTTTGCTGTGTAGAATGCATTGCCTTTGGATTCAATTTCTTGGATGGTTTTGCAATCCATCTGTTTTAAAAATTTTGCAAACGGTGTGGGGATGGTGCTCACAATTTTATCTATGATGATTAGTTCTTTAAGTTTATCGTGGCTATTGTTGGTTTTCGCCGAGTTTATCCATTTAGTGCATATGTCTTGTACTGTACTAACATAATCTATGAATGTTTGGTTTGATTGGGGAGCTAATTTTGCAAATTGTTGTTGGTACCCTGCAGTGTCTAACGAAAAATGTTGGAGAATGCGTTGTTTGAGGTATTCGTAGTCTTTTCGCATCTCTTGTGGTACTGTTTCTATTACTTTAAGCGGCTCGAGAGCCAGATTTCTCATGAGTATAAACGCCCAATCTGCCTTAATGATTTTATGGTAGGCCATGAGACATTCGAAATTTTCTAAATAGGCGGAGATGGAATCTCCTGCACAGAAAGCCCTTAACGAGACCTTTATATTTACTATATTTCTGTTCCTCTTCTTTATTTCTTAATTTGTTTATTGATATCTCTGTGTTGGACTCTATTTCCATCTGTTTCAATTTCAACTGTGTATCAGCGTTCAATTGGGCCTGTTTGGCCGCTGCGTCGAGCTCCATTTGCAATTTCTTTTCCGCTGCTTCTTGTTGCAATTTTCTTTCCTCTGCTTCTCTTTGCAATCTTCTTTCTTCGGTCTCTCTTTCTTGTTGCAATTTTCTTTCCTCTGCTTCTCTTTGCAATCTTCTTTCTTCGGTCTCTCTTTCTTGTTGCAATTTTCTTTCCTCTGCTTCTTGTTGCAATTTTCTTTCCTCTGCTTCTCTTTGCAATCTTCTTTCTTCGGTCTCTCTTTCTTGTTGCAATTTTCTTTCTTCTCTTTCTATTGCTCTTTCTTCACGGGCAATATTTTCTGCGTGCGTTTTCTGTGCCCATTCTGACAGTTTATCTTCTTTGTAACCTAACTTTATTCCCTGCTCAATGCATTTATCTAAGCTTGACATTTTGGATTTTATTTATTAGTAATGTTTATAGAGTTATTTCCCTTAACAAAAACTTTGGTGTGTAGAAAAATTTGGTTGCCTACCATGCTTACTAATGTGTAAATCAAAATGCACGGTTATAATGGTGGCAAGGTCATGAATATCCGAACAAATAAATATGAAATACAATAATATATTGATGATAATGAAAATGGGAAGCACAGCTTAGACTTTACAATGAGTATGATCTGAAACTTAGCTCTGAATAGTAGCGCTCGATGTTGTCGTTCTTTCGTCACTGCTGGGAAAAGTTACACTGCGTTGCACGCGGTCCTCTCTGTCACACAACTTAGTGGCTTGAAAAAATCACATGTGTTGCCCACGGTATTCTTTGCGGCACAATCTGCTCGTAGAGCAAGAAACATTAGTCGCGGTCAAAGAAAAAAAAACAAAAACGTCATAGTTAAGTTAACCAGTTATACATCGTTTATAGACCACTAATATTGTGGTGTAAGGTATGGACTTTGTTTTGAGACTGTTGAGGGACTCTGCTTATTCTGTTGCTAGATAGCTACTAAATATGTTGAACAATTTATGGTTAACAATTTTCTTCTATTGTAACCAAACAATGTGATATGAATAAATAATTTTACATGACATTTCACAGTTATTTCATAACATATTATGTCAAAACCGGTACTAGCCCCCAAAAACCTGTTGACGTCTTACTTTGTCTAGGTAACTTAATGGGTTCACACAGGTGTTAATTAATACAAACAATAAATACGTTCGCTATGATATAGCCGATTTATTGTGGCAATCTACAGTTGGCGCAGTGGGTTAAACAGCCCGCGCTTTACATCATCATCATATCACAGATTATAGAACATCAAACATTTCATATAACAAACTAGCACACTATCTAGCCTATGTTCTATCTCTATACAAGAGCTAACGAGTCCCTCTCAGGCAGACACTTGTTGCCTGGTCTCAGTCCATTTGTCCTCTGATGGTTTTCCGCGTGTCGCTATTCGACGGGCGGTAACCCTGTTCGAGTTCCTCGTGGACCCCGCTTCAGGCGGGCCACATTAGTGTCCACGGACCCATGAACTCGAGGGTTGACCTTCGATAAGGTTCTGGACTTTTCTTAGTCTGAGCAACTCGGTTGTCTCTCTTGGGCTAGAGTTGCAGCCCTCTAATTCTATCTTTAGGTGAGGTGATGACACTTGACTTGTCCATTCTGAGTACATGGCCGATGTAGTTCCAACGGCGTCTTCTTATGAAATTGGATACTGTATCTTGCTTAGTCTCTTGTCTTATTTGCGAATTGGTTCTGAAGTCTGTCAAGTGGATGTTTAGAAGTCTTCTAAGACATTTGTTCTCAAAATTGTCTAATTTTTTATCTAAAGCTACCGTTGATTTCCAACTTTCACATCCATACGTTAACACTGGAATCACACAAGAGTTGAAGATTTTAAGTTTTGTGTGTTTGCTGAGTGTCTTTGACTTCCAGATGTTTGACAGTTTATTGAAGGCACTAGATGCCAGTACGATTCTAGATGATATTGCTGGTGTTGAGTCCCCTGTAGATGTCATTTTGCTTCCTAGGTATGTGAAGCTGTTGACTTTTTCAAGAACGTAGCTGTTCAATTTGGTGTCATCTGAACTGTTGGTAAGATCAATAAATAGTCTTTGTTTTTGTGGTGTTAATTTGGAGACCAATTTGCCCTGAAACATTTTGGAGGTGGTTTATTTTCTCTTGGGCATCCGGGTGTGTTGAACTCAAAAGCACTATGTCGTCGGCAAAGTCCAGGTCTTCTAGAATTTTGTCAACCCAATGGATACCCATATTTGTGTTGTTTGTGCATTTGCGCATGACCCAATCGATAGCTATTCCAAAAAGCATCGGTGATAAGATACAACCCTGTTTCACTCCTGTTTCGCCGATAGGCTACTCTTTTTCGATTTCACTGTTTCTGTTTCACTCCTGTTTCGCCGATAGGCTACTCTTTTTCGATTTCCAACTGCCAAGGGATTTTTTACGTGAGCAACAATACACACGGGAGTCCGATCTAACTACCCATAGACCAGGGGAAATTTTATTACTAGAAACCCACTGAAAAAAAATCCCGGTCCTCACCGGGGCTTGAACCCGGGACCTCCAGCACTCGAGGCGGACACCATACCTCGAGACCACGCAGCCCCAGCTGGCAGGAATTTTCGTATCTAGTGATAACACCGAGGCGGATATGCAATATGGCTGCTGGATTGACGATGGAGAATTCTCACAGCGGACGCCTGGGAACACGAATATGTTGCTGCCGTCTCAAAGACGCGTGGATTCCCAACTGTGAGAGCCTGCACTGTTTAAACGTTATTTCTGGCGAATTATGTGTGACAACGTGTATCTATTTCTACCACGTGTTGTAAGGAAGTGAGTTATCTTTTAATGTGATCTTATTGCTCGTGATTAGAAGTGTACATATGTCGGTCTAATAATAGTCATAGGCATAGGGCCGCATGCTATAAAACACACACGGAGATGCTTAATACAGAGCACGTGCTTACGTGGCACCGGTTAGGTTCTCTGTGTGTATACTAGAACCACACAAGCTTGACGTATTCTTGAGAATGTTTGTCTCATTTTCTTGACATTTTGTCTGGACAGCGACTTATGTGGCACGCTATTTTCGACTTCCAACTGTCGATGGATTTTAATAAATGAAAAGTGCAAAGGTGTTTCTAGTTTTTGGACCTTATCCAAGGATGCGTCGGTTCGATACACTACCTTCATTTTCTAGGGGTGAGTATAACACCTTCTGATTGCATATTTTGTTAAAGGACATACTTTGCGCAATCCCCTGGTGTAGAAGGCTGGTGCCAGACCTCTAGGTTTGTTGTTGATGCAGCTTTTGGTTTTAATGTTCCTGCTGCTGTTGTTGTTATGGCTATTGTTGTTACTGTAGCTGCTCTTATTGCTATTGCTGCTTCTGTTGATGCTTTTGCTGCCGTTGTTGTTGCTGATTTTGTTATTTCCGCTACTGTTGTTGAACGAGCTCCGTCTTTTCAGTTGTTCACTCTTACACGCCTTCAGGCGGATTGGTCACATGGTGCCAACCCATATTTTTTTTATAGAAACATCTGCAGGGGATTTGGCAGCAGACCGCCCTGCTTTGATTTTCATACAATGGTATGAGTGCGGCCGGCCGTTCAGAAACAATGGCAAACCACTGAACGTAAACTTGCCAAGAAATCACAAACAGCCAAAGAATTCTGGAGTGAACTGATATGTCATGTACACGATATACAATTAACTAAATCTGTTATTGTCGCGATGTGCGAGGTGCGTGGTTGACGGAAAGATTCATCACATAGGAGACCGTGAACTTCGGGCAGGTGAGAAAACAATCACCTCATTCCAACGGCATGTGTCATCTAGTAGGACATGTTAAAGAAGTTCTGCCTTACACTGGCTGGAAAGGCTTGTTCTCGTGAAACACCACAAGCAACCTTTCGGGACAGCCAGCGCCTGCAATGACCAAGCCTCGCTAGTCGCCTCTTACGGCAGGCTTGGTAGATTACAGTGTTGGTATTCTTTGCTTGTCTGGTAGGCCCAGACCGAGGAAAGACAGACAGATAATTGAGAAACTAAAAACAAGTGTAGAGATAACACGATTACTGACTTTATAGAACACCAAAGAATTAAATAGTTCGGACATTTAGCTACAATGGAACAACATCAACCAGCCGTTAGAGCAGTGGTTTTCAACCTTTTTTGGCCCGTGCCCCCGTTACCATATTTTCAGAACGTCATTCCCCCCTTTCGTATTTCCTACCTAAAAATTTGGCCCGTGCCCCCCTTCACCATATTTTCAGAACGTCAATTCCCCCTTTCATATTTCCTACCTACAAATCCACCCTCTCCCCCATACAGTATACGTAATAATGGAAGTTAAATTTAATAGCACATACTAAAACAAGTCTAGACGTCCAAATAAAACATGATTTGTGCGTCTACTTACTTTATAAATTGAACTTTAGAACGCTGAGACGTACAGAACCGTACAGTATGAAGGGAAAAACAATATCAAGAAATCGGTTCTTGTATTAACGCGATCTTGAAATAATCTTAATTTCCCACCCCCACCTGGAAACCCTAAAATTCCCCCTGGGGGGGGGGGGGGGGATTCCACACCGGTTGAGAACCACTGAGTTAGAGTGTTCTAGGTGAGAATATCGGGACGATTCAGTAAAAGTTAGCTAGATAGAGTAAAAGAGACATTGAGGACAATCAAAAATGACGTTAGTACAAGCAACAAGACAAGCGAAACACAGAATAATAAGGGCCTTTGCTCTGCGACACTTCATGGAAAATTCAGTAGGACAAAAGAAGAAGAAAAAATACTGTATTCCTTTTCTGCCCTCTCTATTTCCCATTCTACTCTCTCTCTCTCTCTCTCTCTCTCTCTCTCTCTCTCTCTCTCTCTCTCTCTCTCTCTCTCTCTCTCTCTCTCTCATCTACTCTGTCTCTCTCTCTTCCCTCTCCCCTTCTCTACTCTCTCTCTCTCTCTCTCTCTCTCTCTTTCTTTCTCTCTCTCTCTCTCTCTCTCTCTCTCTCTCTCTCTCTCAAAATGTCAACAGTTTAATTCCACGAAATCTGCAGTTCTTCACAAGGCCGTTCAGTTACGGTTTGTGCCAGCAACCGTTACCAAGATCCCCTCCCAGATCCCAGATCCTGGGACTGCCAGGAAACCGGAGACCCCACGGGCAATGAACGTGAACTTAAGAAAATAAACCGACTCGTTCGCGCCTGATTAGATCAACTACACAGCCAGGAAGGCAGAAACATGTCAGATAACGGTCACGAAATGGTTGCCAGGGTTGGGTCGCATACCACTTTCGTAAGAAAATAATAACCGACTTCTCATGGGGACAGTGAGCAGACATGCTTTGGGATGGCTGCCGCATCAGAGGACTGAGCTTGTTAGGGATGTCGTTCGACGTAACATAATATACCATGCCATAATATAACATAACATGCCATACCATAACATAACATACCATAACATAATATAACATAACTTAACCTATACCATGACATAACATCACATAACATACCATAGCATCACATAACAAGCACCATGAAATACCATAACATAAAATAACATAACATAACATAACGTCTGAATAGATTGTTAAGAGCATGCATCTTTCTCTTTGCAAAATACGCCTGTGAGACCTGGACTCTTCCTAAACAAGCTGAACAGCGCATACATGCATTGAATATAAATGTTAAAGACGGGATCTGAGAATATCTTGCATACAGAAAAAGAACAAATGCATTTTACGACAAGAACTGAATATTGAAGAAAGTTGGCTACTGAACAAGATAAAAATGTGAAATATGTTGGTCACTTAAAACGTCATGACAGTTTGGAGAGAACAATCATGGAGGGGAATATGGCCAGGAAGAGAGGAAGAGAAGGTCAAAAAGAAGATGGGTGCAGGATGTGGCGGATCATCTACAGATGGGTGTATCGGACGCGGGACATATTGCTAATCACCGAGAAGTTTTCCGGACGGTTATTAAGGTAGCAAAGTTCTCCAAGGGACATGCTACTGAATGAATTCTACAGAATGTTGAGCCGCTGAACGCAGATGTACGTTGTACAGAACGGATTGTTGTTGTTATTGCACCATATCTTCTCTCCTGCCAGATCTGGACACGGAAGAAGACAGGCTCATAAACAGCGTCATGTTTCGGACACTGAAACACCTTGGCCATCTTAAAGGCACCAGTTGTTAGGAAGGAACATTGATGGAACGATGGTTCCCGCAAGAAAAGGCAAGGGTCGACCAGCACGAAAGACCTCAGTCATCTTCTGACACATTCTCGTTAAACTGCAGTCCTTGCCAAGAGACCAGCACGAAGGACCTCGGACATCTTCTGACACCCTCTCGTGAAACTGCAGTCCTTGCAAAGAGACCAGCACGAAGGACCTCAGACATCTTCTGACACATTCTCGTTAAACTGCAGTCCTTGCCAAGAGACCAGCACGAAGGACCTCGGACATCTTCTGACACATTCTCGTTAAACTGCAGTCCTTGCCAAGAGACCAGCACGAAAGACCTCGGACATCTTCTGACACATTCTCGTTAAACTGCAGTCCTTGCCAAGAGACCAGCACGAAGGACCTCAGACATCTTCTGACACATTTTCGTGAAACTGCAGTCCTTGCCAAGAGATCCTGTGTTGCTCTACACTTACTTAGAGAGTAAAAGAAGAACAGAAGAAGTTGTAGCAACAACCGGCGGTAGAAGAGAGAGGATAATGGATAACTGAAATGAGACAGTAAGTCCATTCCAGAAGGAAGTGGGTGCCTGCAATGACTGCTGTACAATGACTTCTTCAACCCTTTATCCTACGTTTGGACACAGGCTCTCAACCAACTCACCACAAGCCGTCCTATCCTTAGCTATCTCATGCAGCTGTTCTTACGTCCTCTCCATATTTTTCATTTTTGTCTCTAATTCTCTTTTCCGTGTGTTTTTAGATCTTCTAGTTTGTTTAGCCGGCTCTGTTGCGAAAGGTTTACGGACGCCATTCGTAATCTCGCATACCGCGTTCGAAAAACAGCTGCGGGCGATTTGGCAGTAGACTATCTATCTTGCGTAAGGTTTTTGTACAATGGTATGAGTTCCGTCGTTCAGAAAGCAATGGCAAACTACTGAATGTAAACTTGGGGGGAAAAAACTCACAGATAGCCAAAAGATGCTGGGGTTGACTGCGACCTCCTGTAAAGTATACTCAACTAACTTTAACTATTTCGTTTTATGGATTACAGACATAGGACATTCTGGATATTACTATTCGCAGGTTTCTTCACCCATCGCCAGCGTCTGTCACTCACTTCTGAATTCAACGGTATTTGTCTAGTTCTCTCCATGAGCTCCACATTGGTGATTGTGTCTTACCCAGACATCTATACCCGGAATGTGTCCGGGTGTGCTTCACATACTCTGGTTCAGACTGGAGACGGGTAGGCGGGTATTCAGTAACTGCGCGGGATATTGACTGAAAATGATGAGAAGCCAGCTGGATGATTTAATATGTCATCATCATCATGTGCCCCGCCAGCTGGCGTCGGCATTCATGTCCCTCCACAGAGCTCGGTCTTTGGTGTTCTGGATCAACTCTGTTGATGATATTCCTTCATGTACTGAGTACTTTGAATACCATTAACGATTCGTGACACTATTAGTAGTTGTGATCATGGCGGGGAAGAGAGGCGGGGCCTTCCGGGCTGCTGTGTGTTTATTTCATGTAGGGCTTACAGTGATTTTGTTGTCTTGTGTGTGTGTGTGTGGGGGGGGGGGGGGGGGGGGGGGGGTGAAATAAATGCAGATGTATAAAACATATGGTAGCTGTGGCGTATTCTAGTGGAGGTGATCTGTGCGGCAGTACCAGCAAGTGTTAGCTGCAACATCGGTAGTAGCTGTAGTAGTAGCATCAGCAGTAATTGTAGCAGCAGCAGTAATTGTAGCAGTAGCAGCAGTAGTACTACTAGTATTTGTAGTAGCTATTGTAGTAGTAGTAGTAGTAGTAGTAGTAGTAGTAGTAGTAGTAGTAGTAGTAGTAGTAGTAGTAGTAGTAGCAGTAGCAGCAGCAGCAGCAGTAGTAGTAGTAGTAGTAGTAGTAGTAGTAGTAGTAGTAGTAGTAGTAGTAGTAGCAGCAGCAGCAGCAGCAGCAGCAGCGCAGCAGCAGCAGCAGCAGCAGC
>JACEFZ010003952.1:0-23895 GCA_014155875.1 Cepaea nemoralis | reverse complement strand
GCCTTGGGAAAAGGGAAAGGCAACATACCAACACGCAACCCTGAGTGATGTTAAACACTGCAGAGGGAATGCGTATAAGCAGCCAAGCACAGCAATTGAGCGAAGCTTAAACGACCGCTGGTCAGCAGTACACCCCGTGAACCTTGCAGGGGTCACACCAGCTGACGTGAGCGTGTAGCGTGTAGAACGCCCGGGCTGGCAGACGGGTTTAGGTGTTTGAATGGACAGGTCGCATGAGTATGCGAGGACTGTTTGAATCTGCATTGAGAGCTAGCCTGTACGACAGTGGGAGACTGATTCGAACGCTTGAATAGTTTGACTTGTAAGTGAGATGTTTTTTGCTTGCATGTATTATTATGTGTTGTATTGATATTGTTCATGCCGTAATGATTGCTATGGATTGTCATTGCGCGATGTTTGTGCGATAATAAATGCAGCCCGTAAATAAAGCTTGTGAATAATACTTTCGGATATTCACTTCGTGTGATTTGATAGTTTGATATTGCTTCACACTTGCCAGGAAAACGAGCTACTTATCTTGCTCTACGCAAGACTCTGACAATGAGGAAATGTGTAACACATGGAAATAATATTTTGTTGAATTACTAAATTGTGAAGCTCCAAGTAACACTTTCCCACAGGAAGAGGTTCTAACATGTGAACCACAAATTGAAGAACCTGCTTTTGAAGAAATCCTATATGTAAAAACACGACTTAAAAACAATAATGCAACTGGGGCTGATGGAATTGCTGCTGTTGTTGTTTAGTACGTTTTTTCTCGCAGGAGTTTAAAATACCTATTTGTTTCAAATTCATATTGTTATAAAGGCAGGCGGCCATGCATTACATCTAAAGCCATACGAACTAATAATATAAATCTGGAGGACAGAAGAATTACCCCATGACTGGAAAGAGTCATTATTGATATCTATCTTTAAGAAAGGAGACAAATTTCAATGTGGAAATTATAGAGGAATATCACTCCTATCCCCAAGCTATAAGATACTATCCGCGGTATTACTAAATAGACTAAACCATATTCAGAAGACATATTAGGTGACTACCAGGCGGGTTTCAGACAAAACAGATCAACAATAGATCAGATATTTATCTTACGACAAATAGCCGAGACAAATTGGGAATATAAAAGAGATCTCCATGACATTTGTGTGGATTGTAAAAAGGCTTATGATAGTGTCCATAGGAATAGTCAATGGAATGCTATGCAGGAATTTGGAATACAAAGGAAGTTAATCAACATGACCAGACTATGCATGGAAAATACTTATAATATAGTAACATATAAAGGCAGGAACTCAGACCCTTTACAAATAACATCTGGCTTGAAACAGGGTGATGCACTATCGCCACTACTGTTCAATCTGGCTCTAGAGAAAGGTGTAATGAAGGTAAAGAAGGAATGTGATATTGGAGGAACAACCAAGCTGCCTTGTTATGCAGATGATATAGATAGTATAGGGGAAAATAATCAAAAGACATTGGAAATATTTACTCACTTAAAGGGAAAAGCCCAACAGATGGGGCTGGTTATCAACCAAGATAAGACACAGTATATGGTAATTTCAAGAGAAGGAATGGCTAAAAGCTCTGACCACATACAAACAGATAATATGACCATTAAAAGAACGAAAACATACAAATACCTGGGTACAATCTTCAACAGCTTCATCATCATAAGGGAAGGAATACAAACTAGAATCAATTCTGGAAATAAGATATACTATGCACTACAACATCTACTAAAATCAAATGCGCTATCTCGTAACACCAAAATCACAATATACAAAACACTGATCAGACCAGTTGTGCTATATGGTTCTGAAACCTGGAGTACAACGAAAGGAGACGAAGCCTTGTTACAAACCTTTGAGAACAAAGTTTTAAGACGCATCTTTGGACCCATTAGGGATACACAAAGTGGAGAGTGGAAAAGAAGAAGTAACAAAGACATTTATGATCTGTTTAAGTCCCCGCTAATCACTGGTATCATGAAGGCTAATAGATTACAATGGCTGGGGCATATAGAAAGAATGGAAGATAATAGGGAAACAAAACTCGCTTACACTCAGGAAATAAATGACCGTAGACCCCGAGGTAGACCAAGAAGACGGTGGAGAGATAATATATATACAGACATACAAGCACTTGGAATCAACGACTGGCAAGAGAAGATCAATCAGAGAGACGAATGGAGACGGATTGTATCTGCAGCAAAGAACCTCAATGGCTCGGAATGCTGAAGAAGAAGAAGAAGAAGAAGAAGAAGAAGAAGAAGAAGAAGAAGAAGAAGAAGAAGAAGAAGAAGAAGAAGAAGAAGAAGAAGAAGAAGAAGAAGAAGCATATCACTCGGTAAATATCTACTGTTGTAAATATCATTCGGCATTTTTGTTAATATATCTACCCCAAATTCTCCTTTAGTATGTGTGGGTGACATTACTGTACATGCCCTGGGGAGAAAAGTCCGCCGACGTGATACTAACTATGCGACCAACCGAGTGACAAGTGATCTATAAACAGTGGGATCTAGAACTGTACGCCTTGATAAGTCCATTCGACCATATGGACAACAATCAACCTCGAATTAATAAGACTGTGAGGATAAAACCATGGGCAGCTGCTTTGGTGGCTGCCTAGTCACATGACTATCATTCTGAGCCGGTGATGGACCCTACTATATCTTCTCCTTGAGGTTGAACAGAGTAGGGGTAATGGTGAAATTGAACGAACGAACTATACGCCCAACGGAACGTAAGGATTGTACGGGGTCTGGCATGTTTTATTTGATACGTGACGTGTCTTGCGTTGTTTCTGTTCCTGTCTACGTTGTATGTTTGTATGTGTGGTTTACTGCATTGCATGTTTGTATGTGGGACTTTCTACACTGTATGTTTGTATGTGGGACTTTCTGCATTGTACGTTTGTATGTGTCACTTTTTACATTGTATGTTTGTATGTGTCACTTTCTACATTTTATGTTTGTATGTGTCACTTTCTACATTGTATGTGTGTATGTGTCACTTACTATATTGTATGTTTGTATGTGTCACTTTCTATTTACACTTAGACAAATATGTGAACAAACTAAAGGTCTGCTAAGTGTGTCTGCCAGCAAGTTCATGTTCCCCTTTATATGCTTTATATATGCTAGTTCACTATCACAAGTGTGGCACATATCGAATGTTTGCTGTACTACCGTATTACAGATAGTGCACCCAAACACATTCCTACCCTTTTTAAGTAGTTGGAGGTGTTTGTAGCAGAACTCACCGCGGCACCTGCGATCGCACCGGATCGAGGCCCCTTCTTGCACAAGCCACTTACAATTCTTCATTTTAAGTTTGAGTCACTAGTCTCTAATTCTGAACTCTGCTCTGGGCCGCACAATTTTCTTAGCGAGAAAAATTGTCCCGCTCGCGCGGCTCATAAAACTTGTCACGCAGAAACAAAACGATCACGCTTGCTCCGTTCAGTCACGCTACATCCGGCGTGATCGTTTTAAGCGGAAGTGTGTTGACTGGCGCGCAAGTTTGGATTTATCCCAGAGCGAAAAGGTATGTTGCAGAACCATACATCGTGCAGCCACCGATACATCACTACTCCACGATTCACTATCCCAGTCAGCTTCAAATTGACAGGCTAGACATTCACCCATTCTACACATCCTCCTCAGCGATTGTCTCCAAACAGTCTGGTGGAACTCCTAAGGACCTCCAACCCCAAGGTGTATGAATGATTATAGTTCCCCCACTTATTCTTCTACCTTGGCGTTGGATGATCCGGAGATGATAGTCGCAAAACCGTCGTCTTGAGGGCTTTCCACAAAAGGTTGTGGGACTCTTGAACCATTGGCAAGTAGGCATGTCTCTGAAACACAATCCAGTTTCATACCTCTATATGGAAGCAGCTTGATGTCGGTCTTCCTCTCAAACTTCCAAATCATCCTATGGAAGACGTCTAGCGTACAACGCTCGCACATCTCATAAGGACGCTTAACCCCCCTCTCACAGAATATACACTCTTCTATGGTCACACCCCGCTTCGCCTGTGCATTGTGCCTTGAACAGAAAAGACCAACGCAAGGCCGACCGCAGCGCAGCTCTGTGCCGAGTTTGAGCCACTCACAACCATTCATCTTGATATACCCTGGGAGGTTGTAGCTCTAATTCACTTGCGGTGGTGCATTATAATACGACGACGTCCCCTGCGTGACTCTTCAAATCTTTGGTAGTTGCACCAAACCCCTGGGGGGGGGGGGTGGTAGTGGGTCCACTCTCCTTCGGCATTCCTCCAACAGTACATACGCTGTCGTGTTGGATTCGCTTTTAGCCACTGATGTGTGTCCATGGTGTTTACCTCATACATACTATATCTCTAAGTTGCGCTCCGGGACGGTTCACCGCTTGGTGTGCGCCCCGGGGCCTAGGGGGCGGGGCCCCGGGGGGTTGGATCCCTAGGGGGCTGTTGTTTTGGCGCTCCTGTGGTGCCCCGACCGTTTTGGCCCCAAAGCCCCATAAGACATCTACTCAACGTATAACAGTAGACGGTACTACCTGCTTTCTGTTAGCGCCGAACGTGTGGCGGCGCTTACCAAACCCGACACCCCACATTGTGCCAACGGCTTCGGGGGGAAGAACGCAATTGGGAGGGTACAAGCCTTATCCTGGTGCGAGGAAATGCAACCTAAAGACAAAATGTCATAGCAGGGCAGACCAGGCCCTAAGCCTTGGTTGGCGGCTGGTCTAGGATCGAAGCTCCGACAGGCGGACAGTTAGAGCATTGCTTTGCTGATCCGGCAGCTTCTGCAGCTTGTCTTGTTCCAGATGTAGAGGTGTTACCTTTCCTCTGGAGTGAACTAGGCAGGCCGAGAGAGGGATCATGCTGCATGGGCAACACATGATCTCTATATTTTAGCCCAGGCTTTGTGCTATGGAGAGGCAATAACTCCATCCCTGGTCTTAACCGGTCTCGGAATCAAAGCGAGAGGCAACTGTTAAGGGTTATAAGTCCCTATCAATTTGCGTAAACATGGGGCGCCACGCGTTGCCTCTGACGGTGGGAGACACCTACAGGTGTCACTGATCAGCTACAGCCCGCCTCAAGCTGGGCATCCCCGGGCCAATTGGGTGCTGATCCGCCACAGCCTGCCTGCTTCAATGGGTGCTTGGGACTAGGACAAAATCTGAATCGCAGGCTGTAAAACCAATGCACCAGGTACTAATAAAAATAAAAATAGAAACCTCAAGCTACGGCTTGCAACCTGGAACGTGAGAACCATGTGTCCAGGATTTTCCACTGACTTGACCAATATTGACGATGTGAGAATAACGGCTGTGATTGATGCCGAACTCAATCGTCTTAACATTGATATTGCTGGCCTACAGGAGACTCACGCGAGGAAGGGTCACTCAGGAAAACAATTACACATTTTTTTGGAAGGGTAGAGGGCAGGCAGAAAAAAGGCAACACGGTGTGGGCTTTGCAGTGAAGAATTCGCTACTGGGAATGATTAAAATTCCAGCAGGAGGAAATGAAAGACTATTATCCCTGCGCTTGGCAACCTCTTGTGGTTTTGCCACCATTATTACTGCATGTGCACCGACACTTAATTCCTCTGATGATGTGAAGGATTCGTTCTATGAGGAGTTAGACTCCGTGATCAAGGCAGTTCCAAAATCCGACTACATTTATATGCTCTGTGATTTCAATGCTCGTGTGGGCAAGGAGTCGAGTTCATGGCCAGTGTGCCTTGGAAAATACAACATCGGTCGCATGAATGAAAATGGGCAAACGCTGCTTGAGCATTGCACCAGAATTGACCTATGTATTACAAACTCCTTTTTGTTAAACAAAAGAGATGCATAAGGTCACATGGAAACATCCAAGATCCGGCTAATGGCACCAGCTGGACTTCATCATCACACGGAGACAATATCTGAACCATATATCATTGACTCGAAGTTACCACAGTGCTGACTGTGATACGGATCATTCTTTGGTTGTTGCAAGGGTTAGACTGAGACCAAAGAGAATCTACACACCTAAACACAAATATAGCCCCAGGATTAATATTATTAACACTCACAATCCTTAAAAGCGCTTTCAGTTTCAACAGCAAATTGAAGACGCTTTCACTGATACACCAGAAAATTTTACAGTAAATGAAAAGACTCTGCAGCCCTTGACTGATAAGAAGAAGATAGCTCTCTTAAGAAACAAGGAAAGACCAACGCGTAACTCTCTGAGTGAGCTAAAGCAAGATAGGAAGGATGTGCAAAAGGCTGCCAGGCAGTGTGCAAATGATTATTGGATCAAGTTATGTGAGTCCATTCAAATCGCAAGTGATAGGGGAAACATCAGAAGCATATATGAAGAAATAAAGAAAGCCTGTGGTCCAATGATCAAAAGAAATTCACCATTGAAAACCTTGACAGGAGAAATCATAACTGATAAAAAACAGCAGATGGACAGATGAGTAGAGCACTATTTTGAGCTTTACTCAAGTGAGACCAAACTAGCGAATAATGCCCTCAACGCCATAGAGGCTCTATCAACTCTTGACCACCTGGACACACTTCCCACCATAACAGAATTTAAGTGTGCTATAAATGAACTTGCATCTGGCAAGGCTCCAGATAAGGATGGGATTCCAATAGAGGTTATCAGAGGTGGGAAAGACACACTCACTCTACAGATCCACCAGCTAATAGAGCTATGCTGGCGAGAAGGATAAGTCCCACAGGATTTCAAAGACTCAAGCATCATAACACTGTACAAGAACAAAAACGATCGGAGCGACTGCAACAACTATAGGGTTGTCTCACTTCTGTGTATTATTGGAAAAGTATTTGCCAGAATTGTTCTGCGCAGACTTCAAGTCCTAGGAGATCAAGTCTACCCCGAATCACAGTCTGGGAGAACAGGAAGCTAGCTCACTGCCAAAACAAAAGTCCTTGTCTATCAAGCCTGTGTACTTAGTACTCTTCTTTATGGCAGTGAAACCTGGACAACTTACTCACACCAAGAGAAACGTTTAAACAGCTTTCATATGCGATGTCTGCGAAGAATTCTTGGTATTAAGTGGCAAGGCAAAATCACAAATACTGAAGTATTGGAAAGATCAGGTTGTGTGACGGTTTATTCCATGCTCAGTCTTCGTAGACTTAGATGGATAGGACATCTTAGGAGGATGGATGATGGTAGAATACCAAAGGACATCTTTTTTGGTGAATTACAGATGGGTAAGAGATCTCAGGGTCGGCCTCTACTACGATACAAAGATGTGTGCAAGCGGGACATGATTGATACAGGCATTGATAATGCACAATGGGAGCAAGTCGCCGCTGAACGTGTTGTATGGAGGGCAAACATCAGAAATGGAATAAAGACAAAGGAGAAAATTATTGCAGATACGTCACACACCGAGCGTGTGAGACGTAAGATGGTGCATGATGGTGGAAATGACCACGTGTTCACATGCACCCACTATGAACGAACATTTACAGCACGAATTGGCCTTATCAATCACATTCGCTATCGCCATAGGTAAAAAGTTATTATGCCTTTTTAAAGCACAAACTATCGTCTGTTAATACGGCAAGGTGCCAATATGTATATATATATATCGTTGTACATTTATGAACGGGACGAAGACAAAAGCCACACAACTGAACATATTCCCCTTCGCGTGAACATAATGCACTGTTGTTGATCATACAAGCTGGTGCTTTCACTAGAATCAATGAAACACCAACTTCCTCATTCTGGTCCCGACCGCTGTATGTACACACCACACATTATATACATGCTCGTTCCTACCGCCCCATTTGTTTATTGTTACTTACACACCACACGCTGCTGTGGTTCCCAGAACTGCAACATGGTGTGCAGGGAACAGTTTGAGAACTGCCTTGGTAATATCATGTTGGTGTTGTTTAGAGAACAGTTTGAGCACTGTCATAAACAAAATACTGTAATTTACTGCCAATATAGTACCTTGCGGTGTATGGAACGGGGATCTTGAGCCTGAGGAATTAAGGCCGCCTGGCTAGTGCAGTCGCGGCGAACTGTGCAGGTTAGTTTTCTTTTTGCCCCGACAGAAAAAAAACTCCAAGCCTTACCGAGGATTTGAACCCGGGTTTCCCGAAGGAGAATCTGGTGTTCTAGCCACTCGTCAGCCACTCAGTCTGAGCACTGCCACATAAATATCATATTGTTGTTGTTTAGAGAACAGCTTGGGAACTGCCACAGAAATATCATACTGGCGTTGCGAAGAGAATAGTTTGAGAACTGCTACATAATTATCATGTTGTTGTTGTTGTTGTTGTTTAGAGAACAGTTTGAGAACTGCCACAGAAATATGATACTGGTATTGTGGAGAGAACAGTTTGAGAACTGCCACATAATTATCATGCTGGTGTTGCGGAGAGAACAATGTGAGAACTGCCACAGAAATACCATGATCTTATTGTGGAGAGAACAGCGTGAGAACTGCTACAGTAATACCATGCTGATGTTGTAGAGAGAACAGTTTGAAAACTGCCACAGAAATATCATGATCGTATTGTAGAGAGAACAGTTTGAGAACTGCCACAGAAATATCATGATCGTATTGTAGAGAGAACAGTTTGAGAACTGCCACAGAAATATCATGATCGTATTGTAGAGAGAACAGTTTGAGAACTGCCACAGAAATATCATGATCGTATTGTAGAGAGAACAGCTTGAGAACTGTCACAGAAATATCACGTTGTTATTGTGGAGAGAACAGTTTGAGAACTGTCACAGAAATATCATGTTGTTATTGTGGAGAGAACAGTTTGAGAACTGTCACAGAAATATCATGTTGTTATTGTGGAGAGAACAGTGTGAGAACTGTCACAGAAATATCATGTTGTTATTGTGGAGAGAACAGTTTGAGAACTGTCACAGAATTATCATGTTATTGTGGAGAGAACAGTTTGAGAACTGTCACAGAAATATGATGTTGTTATTGTGGAGAGAACAGTTTGAGAACTGTCACAGAAATATCATGTTGTTATTGTGGAGAGAACAGTGTGAGAACTGTCACATAAATATCACGTTGTTATTGTGGAGAGAACAGTTTGAGAACTGCCACAGAAATACCATGCTGGTGTTTTGGAGACAACAGTTTGAGAACTGCCACAGAAATATCATGTTGTTATTGTGGATTACTGAGCTGATCCACGACTCTGGTGATCGAGTGAAATGGCGAATCATGACCGCCCACGCTTTCCGGCATGGCACATGATTGATTGATTGATTGTGGAGAGAAGACTTGTAAGATGTAGTTATCGACAAAGGTCGCCGGGGTCAGGTCACAAGAAGTCGCAATTAGTGAAGGTCATGGTGTTCTGAAATCGCACGCGACGGTTGTTTACTAACACACTTCTCGCCGATTGGTCCAGGCCCAGCCAATCAGTGAAGCCGGGTCGGTGTTTGACTGGAGAAACCTGGGCTCGGCATTCTCATGAACGCAGAGATTTCCTCAGGAAAAAGGCCGTCCGTCAGCAGGGGGCGTTAAGTGCATTGTATGAGTGTTTATGCGCTGGCGAGTATTTGCCTGTGTGTGGTGGGTGTGTGTGTGAGTGTTTGTGTGGGTGTGCGAGTGTGGGGCCGGGAGGGGGGGGGGGGGACAAATCAGACGGATTCTGAGTCAGCTACAGTTTGAGATGTCTCAGACAAATCTTCTTCTTCTTCAGCGTTCCGAGCCATTGAGGTTCTTTGCTGCAAATACAATCTGTCTCCATTCGTCTCTCTGGTGGACCTTCTCTTGCCAGTCGTTGATTCCAAGTGCTTGTAGGTCTGTATGTATATTATCTCTCCACCGCCTTCTTGGTCTACCTCGGGGTCTACGGTCATTTATTTCCTGAGTGTAAGCGAGTTTTGTTTCCCTATTATCTTCCATTCTTTCTATATGCCCCAGCCATTGTAGTCTATTAGCCTTCATGATACCAGTGATTAGCGGGGACTTAAACAAATCGTTGTCCAGATAAGTCAGTCCGATATCGAGGCTCATGTATTTGTTTCGTAACAAAGAAAGGTTTTTACAAATACAGATACATTTATAGCTGGCTAGACAGAGTTCAGATACATTTATAGCTGGCCAGACAAACGAGTCTATTTACATTTATAGTTGGCTATACAGAGTTCAGATACATTTATAGCTGGTCAGACAAACGAGTCCGTTTACATTTATAGCTGGCTAGAGAAACGAGTCCGTTTATATTTATAGCTGGCTAGAGAAACGAGTCCAGATTCAGTTAAAGCAGTCTGGGCAAACGAGTTCAGATACATTAAAATAAAATATCGTAATTGAGGCCGGAAGGCGTGCATACTTGCCGGTGAGTTGACCATCTATGTGTTCTACTTATGTTTATTCAAAGGTTAAACAGGTGACTGCTCACGTGATATCCAGGTGAGGGGTGTAGCAGCCGTACATATTTGACCAAGTGAGGGATGTAGCGACTGGAGATATTTGACCAAGTGATGGATGTAGCAGCAGGAGATATTTGACCAAGTGAGGGGTGTAGCGACAGGAAATATTTGACCAAGTGAGGGGTGTTGTGACTGCAGATATTAGACCAAAGGGATGTAGCGACTGGAGATATTTGACCAAGTGATGGATGTAGCAGCAGGAGATATTTGACCAAGTGAGGGGTGTAGCGACTGGAGATATTTGACCAAGTGAGGGGTGTAGCGACTGGACATATTTGACCAAGTGAGGGGTGTTGTGACTGCAGATATTTGACCAAAGGGATGTAGCAGCTGGAAATATTTGACCAAGTGAGGGGTGTAGTGACTGGGGATATTTGACCAAAGGGATGTAGCAGCTGGAAATATTTGACCAAGTGAGGGGTGTAGCGACAGGAGATATTTGACCAAGTGAGGGGTGCAGTGACTGAAGATATTTGACCAAAGGGATGTAGCAGCTGGAAATATTTGACCAAGTGAGGGGTGTAGTGACTGGAGATATTTGACCAAAGGGATGTAACAGCTGGAGATATTTGACCAGGTGAAAGATGTAGCAGGTGGAGATATTTGACCAAGTGAGGGATGTAGTGACTGGAGATGATATTTGGCCAAGTGAGGGATGTAGTGACTGGAGATGATATTTGGCCAAGTGAGGGATGTAGCGACTGGAGATGATATTTGGCCAAGTGAGGGATGTAGAGACTGGAGATGATATTTGACCAAGTGAGGGATGTAGTGACTGGAGATGATATTTGGCCAAGTGAGGGATGTAGCGACTGGAGATGATATTTGACCAAGTGAGGGATGTAGCGACTGGAGATGATCTTTGACCAAGTGAGGGATGTAGCTACTGGAGATGATATTTGGCCAAGTGAGGGATGTAGCGACTGGAGATGATATTTGGCCAAGTGAGGGATGTAGAGACTGGAGATGATATTTGGCCAAGTGAGGGATGTAGTGACAGGAGATGATATTTGGCAAAGTGAGAGATGTAGCGACTGGAGATGATATTTGGCCAAGTGAGGGATGTATAGACTGGAGATGATATTTGACCAAGTGAGGGATGTAGAGACTGGAGATGATATTTGGCCAAGTGAGGGATGTAGCGACTGGAGATGATCTTTGACCAAGTGAGGGATGTAGTGACTGGAGATGATATTTGGCCAAGTGAGGGATGTAGAGACTAGAGATGATATTTGGCCAAGTGAGGGATGTAGATACTGGAGATGATATTTGGCCAAGTGCGGGATGTAGAGACTGGAGATGATATTTGGCCAAGTGAGGGATGTAGAGACGGGAGACGATATTTGGCCAAGTGAGGGATGTAGCGACTGGAGATGATATTTGGCCAAGTGAGGGATGTAGAGACTGGAGATGATATTTGACCAAGTGAGGGATGTAGCGACTGGAGATGATATTTGGCCAAGTGAGGGATGTAGCGAAAGGAGATGATATTTGGCCAAGTGAGGGATGTAGTGACTGGAGATGATATTTGACCAAGTGAGGGATGTAGTGACTGGAGATGATATTTGGCCAAGTGAGGGATGTAGAGACTGGAGATGATATTTGGCCAAGTGAGGGATGTAGCGACTGGAGATGATATTTGGCCAAGTGAGGGATGTAGAGACTGGAGATGATTTTTGACCAAGTGAGGGATGTAGTGACTGGAGATCATATTTGGCCAAGTGAGGGATGTAGCGACTGGAGATGATCTTTGACCAAGTGAGGGATGTAGCGACTGGAGATGATATTTGGCCAAGTGAGGGATGTAGAGACTGGAGATGATATTTGACCAAGTGAGGGATGTAGCGACTGGAGATGATATTTAGCCAAGTGAGGGATGTAGCGAAAGGAGATGATATTTGGCCAAGTGAGGGATGTAGTGACTGGAGATGATATTTGGCCAAGTGAGGGATGTAGCGACTGGAGATGATATTTGACCAAGTGAGGGATGTAGCGACTGGAGATGATATTTGGCCAAGTGAGGGATGTAGATACTGGAGATGATATTTGGCCAAGTGCCGGATGTAGAGACTGGAGATGATATTTGGCCAAGTGAGGGATGTAGAGACGGGAGACGATATCTGGCCAAGTGAGGGATGTAGCGACTGGAGATGATATTTGGCCAAGTGAGGGATGTAGAGACTGGAGATGATATTTGACCAAGTGAGGGATGTAGCGACTGGAGATGATATTTGGCCAAGTGAGGGATGTAGCGAAAGGAGATGACATTTGGCCAAGTGAGGGATGTAGTGACTGGAGATGATATTTGGCCAAGTGAGGGATGTAGAGACTGGAGATGATATTTGGCCAAGTGAGTGATGTAGCGACTGGAGATGATATTTGACCTAGTGAGGGATGTAGAGACTGGAGATGATATTTGGCCAAGTGAGGGATGTAGCGACTGGAGATGATATTTGGCCAAGTGAGGGATGTAGAGACTGGAGATGATATTTGACCAAGTGAGGGATGTAGAGACTGGAGATGATATTTGGCCAAGTGAGGGATGTAGCGACTGGAGATGATACTTGGCCAAGTGAGGGATGTAGTGACTGGAGATGATATTTGGCCAAGTGAGGGATGTAGAGACTGGAGATGATATTTGGCCAAGTGAGGGATGTAGCGACTGGAGATGATATTTGGCCAAGTGAGGGATGTAGAGACTGGAGATGATATTTGACCAAGTGAGGGATGTAGAGACTGGAGATGATATTTGGCCAAGTGAGGGATGTAGCGACTGGAGATGATCTTTGACCAAGTGAGGGATGTAGCGACTGGAGATGATATTTGGCCAAGTGAAGGATGTAGCGACTGGAGATGATATTTGGCCACGTGAGGGATGTAGAGACTGGAGATGATATTTGGCCAAGTGAGGGATGTAGTGACTGGAGATGATATTTGGCCAAGTGAGGGATGTAGCGACTGGAGATGATATTTGGCCAAGTAAGGGATGTAGAGACTGGAGATGATATTTGACAAAGTGAGGGATGTATAGACTGGAGATGATATTTGGCCAAGTGAGGGATGTAGAGACTGGAGATGATATTTGGCCAAGTGAGGGATGTAGCGACTGGATATATTTGACCAAACGGATGTAGCAGCTGGAAATATTTGACCAAGTGAGGGGTGTTGTGACTGCAGATATTTGACCAAAGGGATGTAGCAGATGGAAATATTTGACAAAGTTAGGGGTGTAGTGACTGGGGATATTTGACCAAAGGGATGTAGCAGCTGGACATATTTGACCAAGTGAGCGGTGTAGTGACTGGAGATATTTGACCAAAGGGATGTAGCAGCTGGAAATATTTGACCAAGTGAGGGGTGTAGTGACAGGAGATATTTGACCAAGTGAGGGGTGTTGTTACTGGGGATATTTGACCAAGTGAGGGGTGTGGCGACAGGAGATATTTGACCAAAGGGATGTAGCAGCTGGAAATATTTGACCAAGTGAGGGGTGTAGTGACTGGGGATATTTGACCAAAGGGATGTAGCAGCTGGAAATATTTGACCAAGTGAGGGGTGTAGTGACTTGAGATATTTGACCAAAGGGATGTAGCAGCTGGAAATATTTGACCAAGTGAGGGGTGTAGCGACAGGAGATATTTGACCAAGTGAGGGGTGCAGTGACTGAAGATATTTGACCAAAGGGATGTAGCATCTGGAAATATTTGACCTATTGAGGGGTGTAGTGACTGGAGATATTTGACCAAAGGGATGTAACAGCTGGAGATATTTGACCAGGTGAAAGATGTAGCAGGTGGAGATATTTGACCAAGTGAGGGATGTAGCGACTGGAGATGATATTTGACCAAGTGAGGGATGTAGCGACTGGAGATGATATTTGACCAAGTGAGGAATGTAGCGACTGGAGATGATATTTGACCAAGTGAGGGATGTAGCGACTGAGGATGATATTTGGCCAAGTGAGGGGTGTAGCGACTGGAGATGATATTTGGCCAAGTGAGGGATGTAGCGACTGGATATATTTGACCAAAGGGATGTAGCAGCTGGAAATATTTGACCAAGTGAGGGGTGTTGTGACTGCAGATATTTGACCAAAGGGATGTAGCAGCTGGAAATATTTGACAAAGTTAGGGGTGTAGTGACTGGGGATATTTGACCAAAGGGATGTAGCAGCTGGACATATTTGATCAAGTGAGAGGTGTAGTGACTGGAGATATTTGACCAAAGGGATGTAGCAGCTGGAAATATTTGACCAAGTGAGGGGTGTAGTGACAGGAGATATTTGACCAAGTGAGGGGTGTTATTACTGGGAATATTTGACCAAGTGAGGGGTGTGGCGACAGGAGATATTTGACCAAGTGAGGGGTGCAGTGACTGAAGATATTTGACCAAAGGGATGTAGCATCTGGAAATATTTGACCTATTGAGGGGTGTAGTGACTGGAGATATTTGACCAAGGAGGGATGTAGCGAGCTGGAGATATTTGACCAAGGTGAAGGGATGTAGCGACTGGAGATGATATTTGACCAAGTGAGGGATGTAGCGACTGGAGATGATATTTGACCAAGTGAGGGATGTAGCGACTGGAGATGATATTTGACCAAGTGAGGGATGTAGCGACTGGAGATGATATTTGACCAAGTGAGGGATGTAGCGACTGGAGATGATATTTGGCCAAGTGAGGGATGTAGCGACTGGAGATGATATTTGGCCAAGTGAGGGATGTAGCGACTGGAGATGATATTTGGCCAAGTGAGGGATGTAGCGACTGGAGATGATCTTTGACCAAGTGAGGGATGTAGTGACTGGAGATGATATTTGGCCAAGTGAGGGATGTAGCGACTGGAGATGATCTTTGACCAAGTGAGGGATGTAGCGACTGGAGATGATCTTTGACCAAGTGAGGGATGTAGCTACTGGAGATGATATTTGGCCAAGTGAGGGATGTAGTGACTGGAGATGATATTTGGCCAAGTGAGGGATGTAGCGACTGGAGATGATATTTGACCAAGTGAGGGATGTAGCGACTGGAGATGATATTTGGCCAAGTGAGGGATGTAGCGACTGGAGATGATATTTGGCCAAGTGAGGGATGTAGCGACTGAGGATGATATTTGGCCAAGTGAGGGATGTAGAGACTGGAGATGATATTTGGCCAAGTGAGGGATGTAGAGACTGGAGATGATATTTGACCAAGTGAGGGATGTAGAGACTGGAGATGATCTTTGACCAAGTGAGGGATGTAGCGACTGGAGATGATATTTGGCCAAGTGAGGGATGTAGAGACTGGAGATGATATTTGACCAAGTGAGGGATGTAGTGACTGGAGATGATATTTGGCCAAGTGAGGGATGTAGAGACTGGAGATGATATTTGACCAAGTGAGGGATGTAGCGACTGGAGATGATATTTGGCCAAGTGAGGGATGTAGAGACTGGAGATGATATTTGACCAAGTGAGGGATGTAGAGACTGGAGATGATATTTGGCCAAGTGAGGGATGTAGTGACTGGGGATGATATTTGGCCAAGTGAGGGATGTAGCGACTGGAGATGATATTTGGCCAAGTAAGGGATGTAGAGACTGGAGATGATATTTGACCAAGTGAGGGATGTAGAGACTGGAGATGATATTTGGCCAAGTGAGGGATGTAGAGACTGGAGATGATATTTGGCCAAGTGAGGGATGTAGCGACTGAGGATGATATTTGGCCAAGTGAGGGATGTAGCGACTGGAGATGATATTTGACCAAGTGAGGGATGTAGCGACTGGATATATTTGACCAAAGGGATGTAGCAGCTGGAAATATTTGACCAAGTGAGGGGTGTTGTGACTGCAGATATTTGACCAAAGGGATGTAGCAGCTGGAAATATTTGACAAAGTTAGGGGTGTAGTGACTGGGGATATTTGACCTAAGGGATGTAGCAGCTGGACATATTTGACCAAGTGAGGGGTGTAGTGACTGGAGATATTTGACCAAAGGGATGTAGCAGCTGGAAATATTTGACCAAGTGAGGGGTGTAGTGACAGGAGATATTTGACCAAGTGAGGGGTGTTATTACTGGGAATATTTGACCAAGTGAGGGGTGTGGCGACAGGAGATATTTGACCAAGTGAGGGGTGCAGTGACTGAAGATATTTGACCAAAGGGATGTAGCATCTGGAAATATTTGACCTATTGAGGGGTGTAGTGACTGGAGATATTTGACCAAAGGGATGTAACAGCTGGAGATATTTGACCAGGTGAAAGATGTAGCAGGTGGAGATATTTGACCAAGTGAGGGATGTAGCGACTGGAGATGATATTTGACCAAGTGAGGGATGTAGCGACTGGAGATGATATTTGACCAAGTGAGGGATGTAGCGACTGGAGATGATATTTGACCAAGTGAGGGATGTAGCGACTGGAGATATTTGACCAAGTGAGGGGTGTAGCGACTGGAGATGATAATTGGCCAAGTGAGGGATGTAGCGACTGGAGATGATATTTGGCCAAGTGAGGGATGAAGCGACTGGAGATGATCTTTGACCAAGTGAGGGATGTAGCGACTGGAGATGATATTTGACCAAGTGAGGGATGTAGCGACTGGAGATGATCTTTGACCAAGTGAGGGATGTAGTGACTGGAGATGATATTTGGCCAAGTGAGGGATGTAGCGACTGAGGATGATATTTGGCCAAGTGAGGGATGTAGCGACTGAGGATGATATTTGGCCAAGTGAGGGATGTAGCGACTGGAGATGATATTTGGCCAAGTGAGGGATGTAGCGACTGGAGATGATTTTTTTCCCAAGTGAGGGATGTAGTGACTGGAGATGATATTTGGCAAAGTGAGGGATGTAGCGACTGAGGATGATATTTGACCAAGTTAGGGATGTAGCGACTGAGGATGATATTTGGCCAAGTGAGGGATGTAGCGACTGGAGATTATATTTGGCCAAGTGAGGGATGTAGCGACTGAAGATGATATTTGGCCAAGTGAGGGATGAAGCGACTGGAGATGATCTTTGACCAAATGAGGGATGTAGCGACTGGAGATGATATTTGACCAAGTGAGGGATGTAGCGACTGGATATGATATTTGGCCAAGTGAAGGATGTAGCGACTGGAGATGATATTTGGCCACGTGAGGGATGTAGAGACTGGAGATGATATTTGGCCAAGTGAAGGATGTAGTGACTGGGGATGATATTTGGCCAAGTGAGGGATGTAGCGACTGGAGATGATATTTGGCCAAGTAAGGGATGTAGAGACTGGAGATGATATTTGACCAAGTGAGGGATGTAGAGACTGGAGATGATATTTGGCCAAGTGAGGGATGTAGAGACTGGAGATGATATTTGGCCAAGTGAGGGATGTAGCGACTGAGGATGATATTTGGCCAAGTGAGGGATGTAGCGACTGGAGATGATATTTGACCAAGTGAGGGATGTAGCGACTGGATATATTTGACCAAAGGGATGTAGCAGCTGGAAATATTTGACCAAGTGAGGGGTGTTGTGACTGCAGATATTTGACCAAAGGGATGTAGCAGCTGGAAATATTTGACAAAGTTAGGGGTGTAGTGACTGGGATATTTGACCAAAGGGATGTAGCAGCTGGAAATATTTGATCAAGTGAGGGGTGTAGTGACTGGAGATATTTGACCAAAGGGATGTAGCAGCTGGAAATATTTGACCAAGTGAGGGGTGTAGTGACAGGAGATATTTGACCAAGTGAGGGGTGTTATTACTGGGAATATTTGACCAAGTGAGGGGTGTGGCGACAGGAGATATTTGACCAAGTGAGGGGTGCAGTGACTGAAGATATTTGACCAAAGGATTGTAGCATCTGGAAATATTTGACCTATTGAGGGGTGTAGTGACTGGAGATATTTGACCAAAGGGATGTAACAGCTGGAGATATTTGACCAGGTGAAAGATGTAGCAGGTGGAGATATTTGACCAAGTGAGGGATGTAGCGACTGGAGATGATATTTGACCAAGTGAGGGATGTAGCGACTGGAGATGATATTTGACCAAGTGAGGGATGTAGCGACTGGAGATGATATTTGACCAAGTGAGGGATGTAGAGACTGGAGATAATATTTGGCCAAGTGAGGGATGTAGTGACTGGAGATGATATTTGGCCAAGTGAGGGATGTAGCGACTGGAGATGATATTTGGCCAAGTGAGGGATGTAGAGACTGGAGATGATATTTGACCAAGTGAGGGATGTAGTGACTGGAGATGATATTTGGCCAAGTGAGGGATGTAGCGAATGGAGATGATCTTTGACCAAGTGAGGGATGTAGCGACTGGAGATGATCTTTGACCAAGTGAGGGATGTAGCTACTGGAGATGATATGTGGCCACGTGAGGGATGTAGTGACTGGAGATGATATTTGGCCAAGTGAGGGATGTAGCGACTGGAGATTATATTTGGCCAAGTGAGGGATGTAGAGACTGGAGATGATATTTGACCAAGTGAGGGATGTAGAGACTGGAGATGATATTTGGCCAAGTGAGGGATGTAGAGACTGGAGATGATATTTGGCCAAGTGAGGGATGTAGCGACTGAAGATGATATTTGGCCAAGTGAGGGAAGTAGAGACTGGAGATGATATTTGACCAAGTGAGGGATGTAGTGACTGGAGATGATATTTGGCCAAGTGAGGGATGTAGCGACTGGAGACGATCTTTGACCAAGTGAGGGATGTAGCGACTGGATATGATATTTGGCCAAGTGAAGGATGTAGCGACTGGAGATGATATTTGGCCACGTGAGGGATGTAGAGACTGGAGATGATATTTGGCCAAGTGAGGGATGTAGTGACTGGGGATGATATTTGGCCAAGTGAGGGATGTAGCGACTGGAGATGATATTTGGCCAAGTAAGGGATGTAGAGACTGGAGATGATATTTGACCAAGTGAGGGATGTAGAGACTGGAGATGATATTTGGCCAAGTGAGGGATGTAGAGACTGGAGATGATATTTGGCCAAGTGAGGGATGTAGCGACTGAGGATGATATTTGGCCAAGTGAGGGATGTAGCGACTGGAGATGATATTTGACCAAGTGAGGGATGTAGCGTCTGGATATATTTGACCAAAGGGATGTAGCAGCTGGAAATATTTGACCAAGTGAGGGGTGTTGTGACTGCAGATATTTGACCAAAGGGATGTAGCAGCTGGAAATATTTGACAAAGTTAGGGGTGTAGTGACTGGGGATATTTGACCTAAGGGATGTAGCAGCTGGACATATTTGACCAAGTGAGGGGTGTAGTGACTGGAGATATTTGACCAAAGGGATGTAGCAGCTGGAAATATTTGACCAAGTGAGGGGTGTAGTGACAGGAGATATTTGTCCAAGTGAGGGGTGTTATTACTGGGAATATTTGACCAAGTGAGGGGTGTGGCGACAGGAGATATTTGACCAAGTGAGGGGTGCAGTGACTGAAGATATTTGACCAAAGGGATGTAGCATCTGGAAATATTTGACCTATTGAGGGGTGTAGTGACTGGATATATTTGACCAAAGGGATGTAACAGCTGGAGATATTTGACCAGGTGAAAGATGTAGCAGGTGGAGATATTTGACCAAGTGAGGGATGTAGCGACTGGAGATGATATTTGACCAAGTGAGGGATGTAGCGACTGGAGATGATATTTGACCAAGTGAGGGACTGTAGCGACTGGAGATGATATTTTGACCAGTGAGGGATGTAGCGACTGGAGATATTTGACCAAGTGAGGGGTGTAGCGACTGGAGATGATATTTGGCCAAGTGAGGGATGTAGCGACTGAGATGATATTTGGCCAAGTGAGGGATGAAGCGACTGGAGATGATCTTTGACAAGTGAGGGATGTAGCGACTGGGGGGATTTTTGCCAAGTGAGGGGGAGCGACGGGAAAATTTTTAAAGTGAGGGTGTGGACGGGAGATTTTGGGCCAAGGGGGGTTAAATATTTTCCAAGGAGGGTGGGGAGGGGAAATTTCCAAGGGGGGAAAAGGGGGAAATTTTAAAAAGGAGGGTGAGGATAAAGGATTTTGAAAAAAGGGGGTTGAGGAAAAGGGGTGGGGTGGGGTTTTTTGAAAAGGGATGGGGTAAAATTTTTGGCCAAGTGAGGGTGTAGGACGGGGGTATAGGGGGGAGGGATTTAAAAATTTTTTTGGGGGGGTGGGGGAATTGAAAGGGATGAGGGGGAATTTTTGGGCCAAGTGAGGGTGTAGGACTGGAGATTTTTGGGCCAAAGGGATGTAGCGCTGGGAAATTTGCCAAAGTGAGGGTGTAGGACGGAGATAATTTTGCCAAAAGGGGGGGGGGAATTTTTTCCAAGTGAGGGTGTGGACGGGAAAGATTTTTGGGCCAAGGGGGGGGAAAATTAGCATGGGTGTATTTGAAATGAGGGATGTAGGTGGAAATATTTGCCAAGTGAGGGATGTAGGACTGGAGAATTTTGCCAAAGGGATGTAGGAGGAAATATTTGACCAAGGGGGGGGGTGTAGGACGGGAGATAATTTTGCCAAAGGGATGTAGGCGGAAATTTTTGGGCCAAGTGAGGGTGTAGGATGGGGATAAATTTTTGGGCCAAGTGAGGGTGTAGGACTGGAGATAATTTTGCAAAGGGATGTAGGCTGGAATATTTTAAAAAGGGGGGGGGGAGAGATTTTGCCAAAGGGATGTAGATGGAAATTTGCCAAGGAGGGGTAGCGACGGGAAAGGAATGAGGGGGATGAGGAAAAATTTTTTTGGGAAGTGGGGTGGGATGGGAAAGGGGAAAAGGGGGTAAAATTTTTTGGTGGGGTGGGGAAAGGGAAAGGGAAAAGGGGGTGAGGGGGGAATTTTTTGAAAAGGGGGAGGGGGGAAATAAATTTTAAAGGGGGATGTGGATAAAAAATTTTTTGAAAGTGAGGGGGGTAGGACGGAGAATTTGAAAAGGGGGAGTAGGCGGAAAATTTGCCAAGTAAATTGGGATGGGGAAAAATTTGTCCAATGGGGGGTTTTAAGGGGAAATTAGGCCAAGTAAATTGGCAAGGAGTTTTTTTGAAATGAGGGGGAGTGACTAAAATTTTTTAAAAGGGGGGGAAGGACTGGAAATTTTTGCCAATGAGGGTGTGGACTGGGATTTTAAAGGAGGGAACGGGAATATTTGCCCAAGTGGGGGGAGTAGGTAAAATTTTTTAAAAGGGTGAGCGACTGAAAACCAAGTGAGGGATGTAGGACTGGAGATGATTTTCCAAGTGAGGGATGTAGGGGAGATGATATTTGACCAAAGGGAGTAGCGACTGGAGAAATTTGGGGGGGGGGGGGGAAACGGAGATATTTTGCCAAGTGAGGGTGTAGGACTGGGAATTTTTGACAAGTGAGGGATGTAGGACAAATGATATTTGCCAAGTGGGGGATGTAGGACGGAGAAAATTTGACCAAGTGAGGGTGTAGGACTGGAGATATATTTGACCAAAGGGATGTAGGACTGGAGATATTTGCCAAGTGAGGGATGTAGAGTGGAGATTTTTAAAAAGGGGGGGGGGGGTTTTTGGGCCAAGGAGGGATGTAGGACGGGAGATGATTTTTGGGCCAAGTGAGGGATGTAGGACTGGAGATGATTTTGACCAAGTGAGGGATGTAGGACTGGAGATGATATTTGACCAAGTGAGGGATGTAGCGACTGGAGATATTTGCCAAGTGAGGGTGTAGCGACTGGAGATGATTTTTGGCCAAGTGAGGGGTAGCGACTGGAGATATTTGCCAAAGTGAGGGATGTAGCGACTGGAGATGATATTTGGCCAAGTGAGGGATGAGCGACTGGAGATGATTTTGACCAAGTGAGGGATGTAGCGACTGGAGATGATATTTGACCAAGTGAGGGTGTGGGACGGGAGAGATTTTGCCCAAGGGGGATGAAAGGCGGGAATATTTGCCAAGTGAGGGTGTAGGACTGGGATGATATTTGAAGTAGGGATGTAGGTGAATAATTTTGGCCAAGTGAGGGTGTAGCGACTGAGAGATATTTGGCCAAGTGGGGATGTAGCGCTGGGAATATTTGCCAAGTGAGGGATTAGGACTGGAGGATTTTTGGGCCAAGTGAGGGATGTAGCGACTGGAGATGATATTTGCCAAGTGAGGGATGTAGCGAGGAGATAAAAGGGGAAGTAGGGATGAGGATGGAAGAATTGCAATGAGGGATTGCATGGGTTTTTGGCCAAGTGAGGGATTAAGGAGATGATATTTGCCAAAGTGAGGGATTAGCGATGGAGATATTTGACCAAGTGAGGGAGTAGGACTGGAGATATTTTGCCCAAGTGGGGGATGTAGCGACTGGAGATGATTTTTGGGCCAAAGGGATGTAGCGACGGAGATGATTTTTGGGCCAAGTGGGGATGTAGGACTGGGATGATTTTTGGCCAAGTGAGGGAGTAGCGACTGGAGATGATTTTGCCAAGTGAGGGATGTAGGACTGGAGATAATTTTTGGGCCAAGTGAGGGATGTAGGACGGAGATGATTTTGCCAAGTGGGGATGTAGGACTGGAGATGATTTTTGCCAAGTGGGGGATGTAGCGACTGGAGATGATATTGCCAAGTGAGGGATGTAGGACTGGAGATGATATTTGGCCAAGTGAGGGATGTAGGACTGGGATGATATTTGCCAAGTGAGGGATGTAGGACTGGAGATGATTTTTGGCCAAGTGAGGGATGTAGGACTGGAGTGATTTGGCCAAGTGAGGGATGAGGAGGAGAGTTTTTTACCAAGTGAGGGATGTAGGATGGAGATAAATTTTGGGCCCAAGTGGGGGATGTGGACTGGGATGATATTTGCCAAGTGAGGGATGTAGCGACTGAGATGATTTTTGGGCCCAAGTGAGGGATGTAGCGACGGAGATGATTTTTGGCAAGTGAGGGATTGGATGGAGATGATATTTGGCCAAGTGGGGGATGTAGCGACTGGAGATATTTTGCCAAATGGGGATGTAGCGACTGGAGATGATATTTGACCAAGTGGGGGGATGTAGCGATGGAGATATTTGCCAAGTGGGGGATGTAGCGACTGGAATTTTTGGGAAAAGTGAGGGATGTAGGACTGGGATATTTGCCAGGGGGATGTAGAGCTGGAATATTTTGCCAAGTGAGGGTTAGGACTGGAGAATTTTGACCAAAGGGATGTAGCATGGAATATTTGACCAATGAGGGTGTAGGAGGGATATTTTGCCAAAGGGGGGATGTAGGACTGGAAATATTTGCCAATGAGGGATTGGACGGGGAGATATTTGCCAAAGGGATGTAGGCTGGAATTTTTGGGCCAAGTGAGGGTGTGGATGGAAATAAGGGAAAAGGGATTGCATGGGAATTAGCCAAGTGGGGGGTTAGGAGGGGAGATTTTTGGGCCAAAGGGATGTAGCGCTGGAAAATTTAAAGTGAGGGTGGGTATTTTTGACAA
>JACEFZ010003951.1:0-34747 GCA_014155875.1 Cepaea nemoralis | reverse complement strand
GGGAAAAAAATCTTTTGGGGATTCCTCCAAAATTTTTAAATTATCAAGCATATACAAATATTTCAACATATTGATTTCAAACCCAGCAACAATAACAATCTGTTAATTCTCTAATATTATCTAATTAACTTAACAAAATCCCCCAATCGAAGATCCTGACGAAGAAATTTCCTGTTTCAACCCTGAATTTTGATAAAGATTTAAATGACCTACACCACTAAAAAAAGGACTCTAATCAAGCTCGTTAAAATGATCAGAACAACGAGAGCGTCTGGTTTCTTTCCTTACTAATTTACTTGAATCGAATTCGATTTTTTCCCAAATTTAAATTTCCTGGACGTTGATCACGCTCGATATCGGGGCTCGCAACAAGACTTTGATTACCTGCTCGATTACTGTAGATTCCCTTCAGATAAGTTCACCTTCATGCAAGATCAAACAATTGCTCACGACTTCAGAAAAAAAAAAACTTACTTTCCAGCAGCAATCTGTGACTTTCATATATAAACGTAACCCCGTCAACAACAACTGGACTTAAAGCTGACGCTATCCAGTCTCTTATTTTCATGGGGAAAACTCTCGCCATGGTCAGTTAAATAGTTGAAAAAAGTTTCTTTATCCCTTCCCTTTTAAATTGAAGTGACTGTATAAAGTATTGCAGACCTTGATTTCATAATTCTCGAATTCGTACCATAACCTTGAGTTCACACCTCAACAATCCCACGGGTTAAAACTCATTTTTTTCTTACTGATTTTTGATGCAAAAAGGGCTTACTTATAGCATTTTGCGTTGGTCATTCTCCAACAAATTTCATAATTATGCAATAACTAGTCTTTCAAAAAATAAGTATCACTCAAAAACCCTTTTCTTTAGCGCTGACCTTGAAATTTTGGGTCTCCTTCTTAATCAGGAATCTAGTGCAAACCCAGAAAAGCTACCAACAGTCGGCTTTCATCGGTTTTTTTCAAATTAATTACTTCTCCAGCCCTGCCCGACATAACTATGGCGGTATTCTCTCTCCGCGACCTCCCCTGTTTCGAAAGTCAAAGGCACCAAATCAGCCTTGTGTGACAGTGCTACCCAAAGGCTATGATCGTGAACGTATAGCACCAAAAAGTCATCTTCGCTTTGTTAAAAAAGGATTTTATTGATGAATCATTCTAGCTCAGCACATATGATTGAGACTCCCTTCTCGGTGTTGACATCTTTCTCGCTGGCCCCCAAGTGACTTTTTGTGTTTTCCTAGATACCCTTCTTCTTCGGCAAAACACGTTCACTATGGTTTTAACCCTAGTCAAGGATGCGCAGCATTCCTTAACTCTTTTCCTAACCAAAACCCTCACTGTTACACTCCTCCTTCCCTTCCTCCTCCCTCTACCTCCTCCCTCCTCCTCCTCCTCCACATCCCTCCTCCCTCTTCCTCCTCCTCCCTCCTCATCCTCCATCCTCCTCCTCCTCTCCTTCTCCTACCTCCTCCCTCCTCCTTATCCCTCTTCCTCCTCCCTCCTCCTCCCTCCTCCTTCTCCCTATTCCTCCTCCATCCTCCTCCTCCTCCCTCTTCCTCCTCCCTCCTCCTCCCTCTACCTCCTCCCTCCTCCTCACCCTCCTCCCTCTCCCTCCTCCTTCTTCCTCTTCCTTCTTCTCCGACTCCTCCCTCCTCCTCCTCTCTCCTCCCTCCCTCCTCCTCCTTCCTCCTTCTCCCTCCTCCTCCTCCATCCTCCTCCTTCGTCCTCCCTCCTCCTCCCTCTTCCTCCTCCTCCCTCCTCTTAACCATCCTCTCCTCCTCCTCCATCTCCCCTCATTCCTCCTTCCTCCTCCTAATCCCTCCTCCTCCCTCCTACTTCTCCCTCCTCCTCCTGTCTCCTCCCTCCTGCTCCCTCCTCCTCCTCCCTCCGCCTAATCTTAGATATAAAAGAGACGGTATGTGGGTGTGTATGTCTGTATGTATGTCCTTTATGCGTTCGCGAACGTCATCCGATTGAGAATGAAATTTTCTACACGTCTTCCTTCATTCCAAGCGCTGCCAACTGTCCATATTGTTGTTTCTTCTTCCTCCTCCTCCCTCCTTCCCCTCCCTAAATACGTACGTAAATATATGATGATGATGATGAAAAGAATCCCGAACCACAACGCTAGGAAAAGCGAAGAAAATGATGTGACTACACAGAATCGTCACACGGCAATCATCGTCATCATCAAGTGCCGTGCCGGCTGGCGTAGGCGTTCATAGCTCTCCATAGATCTCGGTCTTTGGTTTTCTGGATCAACTCTGCTGCTGATATTCCTCCTCCCTTCTCCCCCTCTCCTCCTCATCCTCCTCCCCTCTCCTCCTCCCCTCTTCCTCCCCTCCCCCTCTTTCCTCCTCCCTTTTTCTCCCTCTTCCTCCTCCTCCTACCTCATGCCCTCCTCCCTCTTCCTAATCACTCCTCTTCCTTCCTCCTCCCTCCTCCTCCCTCCTCCTCCATTCTCCTCCTCCCTCCTCCTCCTATCTCCTCCTTCCCCTCCTCCCTCTACCTCCTCCCTCCTCCTCCTCCTCCACATCTCTCCTCCCTCTTCCTCCTCCTCCCTCCTCATCCTCCATCCTCCTCCTCCCCCCCTCCTCCCTCCTCCTCCTCTCTCCTCCTCCTCCCTCCTCCTCCTTCCTACTCCCTCCTACTCCTTCTCCCTGCTTCCTCCTCCCTCTTCCGCATCCCTCCTCCTCCCCCTCCTCCATCTTCCTCCTCCTTCCTCCTCCTCCTCCTTCTCCCTCCTCCTCCCTCCTCCTCCTTTCTACTCCTCTCTCCTCCTCCTTCCTCCTCCTTCCTCCTCCTCCCTCTTCCTCCTCCTCCCTCCTCCTCCTTCTCCTCTTTCCCCCCTCCTCCTCCTCCCTCCTCCTCCCTCTTATTCCTCCCTACTCCTCCTCCTCCCTCCTCTCTCCACCTATCTCTTCCTCCCTCCTCCTCCCCTCCCTTCTCCGCCCTCTTCCTCCTCCTTCCTCCTACTCCTCCTTTTCTTCTTCTTCTGCTGCTGCTGCCGCTGCTCCATTTACCCAAGTTAATTGTTGGGGGAATATGTAAAGATCTTTCAAGTGCTCTTTCTAATGCTTTTTGTAAGTTGGTCTTCGTTTATCTAAGGTTGTTCTAACCGCAACCAATAAATGATTAGACAGACAGACAGACAGACAGACAGACAGACAGACAGACAGACAGACAGACAGGACAGACAGACAGGGAGGGGAGGGAGGGAGGGAGGGAGGGACAGACAGACAGACAGTCGGGAACGGGAACTTATATGAATTAAATGAGATGCTCCCCATCAGGGGCTGGGCGAAGCCGGGCCGGGTCAGACAGACAGACAGACAGACAGACAGACAGACAGTCGGGAACGGGAACGGGAGCTTATATGACTATTTATATGAATTAAATTAGATGCTCCACACCAGGAGCCAGGCGATGCCGGGCAGGGTCAGACAGACAGACAGACAGACAGACAGACAGTCGGGAACGGGAACGGGACTTATATGACTGCTTACATGAATTAACTGAGATGCACCCCACCAGGGCTGGGCGAAGCCGGGCCGGGTCTGCTAGTGCTTGATAAGTTGCACTGTTAATATTCTTTGTTTCTCATTACAGTCCTGGTAACACACACGTCATAGGTATGTTGACTGTCTCAATGCGTTGTTACAGTTTTACTGCCGATCAACCAATTTCATTTCTCGAGCAACATTACAAACATCACAGAGGGTACATGATTGGTTCGCTGGGTGCATTCTACGTACATTCACACAGCGCTGGCATTGTGGAGGGGGGCTTACGAAATAAAACGTTTTGACAGCAGACTGCATTGCGTTGGTTTTAATAAAATGGTCTGAGTGCCAAGAAATAACAAACTGCTAAAAATAATGGGGTTGACTGTGACGTCCTGTAAAGAATATGCAACTAACTTTATTAAGACCCCACAACAGCACAGGTCACATCGTTACATTTCATGACCATCAAAGCCAACTCCAGTTACCGCAGAACTATCGATGGCTATCGATTGGTTTCAACTGTTTTGATGTTCTACGCTCTGGTAGTATTGCTTTGTGATTCAGGCTCAGGGTAAGTGGGGATTTCCCCATCATTATCTGCCACCAGCGCGTGAAGTTGGGAAAAGTGGAAAGCTGATCAAAGAGGGATGGGCGGATGGTCACAGAGGGATTGGTCATAGGGAAGATATGAAATACAACAATCATCATCATCATCTTGTACCATGCCGATACGCGTGGGCGGTTAGGTTTCACTATCTCACACGATCACAAGAGTCGTGGTTCTGTTCTGTGCCCTTATCTCGACCATGTCATGTGGCCAGGTCCTCCAGATATATTTACTTCTTTGCCTTCACCTTGTTCTTTTCCCCTCAATCTTGCAAGTTGTCACCAAGTTCTCTAGTTTATTTCTTCTCTTAACGTGCCCAAAAAGGTTTTGTAAAACACTAGATATATATAAACCAACATAAATATATAAACTAATATATGTTGTTTGCCTATCAAGAATGATGAGGCCCATTCAATTCATCCAGTGGGGTTGAAAGTAAGGAGCCGTGAGTTCTGAGATGGCTGGTAAGGCCACGAATTTCGGTCTTTGGCAGCATTCTCCTAAGTGTCGTGATAAATTTCTAAAGCTTTTAGTGAGATCTTCAGTGTCTTTAAAGCGTTTCCTTTGACCGCTTTGGGAGCTTTTACCACACCCCAGCTCACCGTAAAACAAAAAATGCGTTTGGGGAGCCTGTGATCTGGCATGCGAGTCAAGTGACCAGCCGAGAGAATCTGATTTTTCATTAGTAGAGTGTGAATACTGGGCATAGACGCTCTTTCTAGGACTTTGGGATCTTGACTTGCCATTTAATCTTAAATAGCTTCCTAAGGCTGACTGGATGGAAGTGGTTTAATTTCCTAGCGTGTCGCTGATAAACAGTCCAGGTTTCACAAGCATATAGCAGTGTAGATAATACAACTGCGTTGTAGACTTTCAGCTTTGTTTGCAGGCTTATTCCATTTCTGTCCCATACATTCTTGTACAGTCTGCCAAAGGCCTGGCCTTGGAGATTCTTGCATTCACTTCGTCATCACTTGTGGCACCTTGTGACACAGTGCTGCCAAGATAGGTGAATTAATCCCTGGAGCTGGCTGGTACATAACTACAATCTTCTCCAAGTTGATATTCAGCCCAGAGTTGATAAAGGCATATGAGAAAGCTGAACGTTGCGTTGCATGTCCGCCTCTGAGTTGGCATACATAGCGCAATCATCAGCAAACAGGAGCTCTCTGACGGTGTCGCTGTTAGTTTTGGTTTTAACTTTCAGCCTTCTGAGATTGAACAACTTTCCATCCATGCGGTAGTTGATGTCTATTTCAATGTCGTTTTTCTCTAAGGCATTCATCAACATAGCTGAAAACATGAAGCTGAACAGTGTTGGCGCCAGGACACATCCTTGCTTCACTCCATTGGTGACAGGAAAGGGCACAGACAGTTCACCATTTTCCTGTACTCTTGCCGGCATACCACCATGAAATAGCCGATTGTAGTGCGATGTTTGACATGCCCAATTTGCGAAACGGAACATCCATTTTTGATTCTTCTCAGAGATGGATAGCTATTCTATGTCACAGTCCAAGAGAGGCTAAAAAGTCCATTCTGTCACTGGTGAGTATTGTTGGAAAACCTTAAGCGTTGACCGGCGGTACTTTCCTTTTCTGTTAATTTACACACTGAAATATAACGCGTTCATACAGCGGCACGATGTATGCATTATTTAGTCTTACTATCATCATGTGCATCTCCACTATGAAGGTATTGGATCTCCCTAGCCTTCGTTCTACATTCTGACAGAATGAATCCTGACTATATCTTGATGTTTTCTGTTTCTAACCATCCTTGTACATCCTGTTAGACCTACCCTGACCATATCTTGATGTCTGTCTCTAACCGTCCTTGTACATTCTGCTAGAACTACACTAACCATATCTTGATGTCTCTAACCATCCTTGTGCATCCTGCTAGACCTACCCTAACCATATCTTGATGTCTCTAACCGTCTTTGTACATTCTGCAAGACCTACCCTAACCATATCTTGATGTCTCTAACCATCCTTGTACATTCTGCAAGACCTACCCTAACCATATCTTGATGTCTCTAACCGTACTTGTACATTCTGCTAGACCTACCCTAACCATATCTTGATGTCTCTAACCATCCTTGTACATTCTGCAAGACCTACCCTAACCATATCTTGATGTCTCTAACCGTACTTGCACATTCTGCTAGACCTACCCTAACCATATCTTGATGTCTCTAACCGTCCTTGTACATTCTTCTAGACCTACCCTGGCCATATTCTGATGTCTCTAACCGTACTTGTACATTCTGCTAGACCTACCCAAGAGATGTTTCCTAAGCATAAACTATATCCTGCCAACATCTTCATACTGTCTGTTCATTTATAACTCAAATGTCCTGAATTCGTATGTTCCAATCCTATATCGTAGTTATTAATACATATAGTTCTTATCGTTGTTCTGAATACATACAGTTGTTACATTAGCTTTGAATACATACAGTTTTTACCGAAATTCTGAATGGATATAGTTGTTACCGAAGTTCTGAATTCATATAGGTGTTACCATAGTTTTGAATACATATAGTTGTAAAATAAGGTTAAATACATATAGTCATATCTGTAGTTTTGGAAACATATAGTTCTTATAATAATTTTCAATACATATAGTTGTTACAGCAATTTTCAATACGTAAAATAGGTACCGCAGTGTTCAATGCATACAATTTTTACAGCAGTTTTCAATACATGCAGTTGCTACTACAGTTTTCAACACATATAGTTGTTACCGTTGTTTTCATACATATAGTCTTATGTGATGAGCTGCGACTTAAGTTTCTATCATATTTATTTTAGACAAGTAGGGGTCTTCTCCGCAAGATGTTGGCCACAACACCCTCCAGAGCCGATGGGTATACAAATTATGACGTCAGCACTACATGCCAAGACCACCTTAATGCGTGTAAAATAATCCCTTTACCTATTTAAACCATATGCCTGTTCTGGATGTCGCAGTAGCACGCTTGCTTACCAGTCTGTAGCCCATGTGTTCGAACCCCAATCGAATCTCCATTTGTTTAATTGACCTGCGCTCCGAGGTCGATTTACCCTAATACGGGTACCTGTAAATATCCTGGGGAATAAAGGCGATCGCTGCCACGTTGAACACACACCCATTGAGTGCTGACTAGTGAATAACAATATGGCGCTAACATCATGTAACCAAGAATCCTCAAGGCGTGAAAACGAGGTCCTTTACTAAAAGGTCTCTTCTATCACGCTCCTTATTGTTAGAGCGAAATCGAATATCCGGTTCCATTACTTGTAACCTAAATGATCATCATTTCAAGTCTCGCCATGTAATGGGCGATCACTTATGGACACTATATTGTATCCATTGCTCAATCTCCGCCTACCCCCTAGAGGTTGGCAATCGATACGCTTATTCTCACGTTCACTGATATGGCCTGAAAAGGGCTTCAAATTGCCAGAGGATTGATTTCATTGCACCGGGTGTTATCCTAATATGCCTCTGTCTCTTTCCGCAAGGTGGCCTTGCCAAAAGCGTCACACAAAGCACGAAATGCGTAGCTCCAGCGACGACCCTCGGGAGTCTCAGAGGACACTACAGTCGTGGACCGAATGATCGAGTGCGGAATCGAATCCACAACCTTCGAATCGCGATGCAGGCGGCCTAATATTTAGCCACGCAGACTCACATGATCTGAAAAACAAATCCTCTGGAGTTCTTGTAGGATAGAATTGCTTTTTGAGGAGATCGATATGGAAGGTGTCTATGGGGAGCTCATGTTTATAAAATGTAGATTGACAACTGAGATTGATGATCCTGGATTATGTAAGGGTAGGGAAAACTATGATAATTAGCAGCTGAAAAAAGAAGTCATCATTGAACATCACAGTGAATGGGGCGATATTAGAACATGTAACACGTTTCTTCTATCTTGGACATGTAATAACTGATGATCGCAGAAGAGAAATACAAATCAAAAAGAGAATAGAAATGGCCCAACATGCTTTCAACAGCAATTTTGATGTAGAATAGAGGCCCTGGAGATGTGGATATACAGAAGAATATGTCGTATTTCGTGGCAACAACAGTCATATACAGAGGTTCTAGAAAAAATGGGAATGAAAAGAGAGTTGATTAAAGAAATAATAACAGAAGGAAGTGAAATATTTCGGCCACGTTAAAAGACATGACACTCTTATAAAAAAAAACCATACTGGATGGGTAAGGTTGAAGACAAGCAAACATAAGGCAGACTACGATACAAGTGGAAAGATAACGTCAAGAGATGGATGAACAGTAATCTGACAGAATGTACAGTCATGGCGAGAGACAGAAGTGTTGGAGATCCATTGTAGCCAACCTTCATTGTGGAGACGGCACCTGCTTGATTGATTGAGGAAGTACACCTCTATGTCGTTCCTTAATTATCTATTTTCAGAGTTTATTGTTTCCTGTTTAAGTCCCCGCTAATCACTGGTATCATGAAGGCTAATAGACTACAATGGCTGGGGCATATAGAAAGAATGGAAGACAATAGGGAAACAAAACTCGCTTACACTCAGGAAATAAATGGCCGTAGACCCCGAGGTAGACCAAGAAGACGGTGGAGAGATAATACATATAAGACCTAAAAGCACTTGGAATCAACGACTGGCAAGAGAAGGTCAACCAGATAGACGAATGGGGACGGATTGTATCTGCAGCAAAAGAAGGAGGAGGAGGAGGAGGGGAGGGGGAGGAGGAGGAGGAGGAAGAGATTGTTTCCTGTTGTAAACGGCTCGCTACCAATGAACCACTGCCTGAAAAAATAACGCCTTGCGATGGGATGGGAATCTAACAATATCAGGATTACAAGTGCGCGAGATCACCAGACATCAAAAACAGCTCTCATCTTATCTCATCATGTTCCTCTTGTAACATGCAGTGTCGAGGTGAAGTATAAACAGCGGGAGAGTGCCCGCTTATGGGAGTCATGTATCGATATTCTCATGGACTATGTTATTCCATGCGTCCATCGTTTACGTGGTCGGTCTCTTCCTCTGCTTCCATCCGATCTGTACATCATTGCTTGTTGCGGTATACTGTTATTTGGTAACCTACCTGGCCAAACCATTTGACTTGCCTTCTAATAAAATCTAGCGCAGCTATAACCCCAATAGCTGTTCTTCCCATATTGCGGTCGTCCGCAAACAGGAATTCTCTAATGGTGTAATTTGCAGATTCTTCTTCTTCTTTGTTCTCGTCACGCGGTGTTCTTGCGGTCTCTGTTTGGCTGGTTTCTTTACATATGTTGTCTGTATCTATATCTATAAAACAGAGTGTATGTGGCTTTGTTTGTGTGTTTGTGGGTATTTATGTATTGGATGCGTTCGATAACGGTACATCCGATTGAGATGAAATTTTCTACACGTCTTCCTTTCATTCCTGTGCAACCGACTATAATAGTTTCTTAGTGTAAAATCTTCTACTTATTTAATAACATTTACTTTTCCATTTTCATTATATAATGTCTATATAGCAGGGGGACTTCACTCTAGAAACGTTATTTCAAGGGGCATAACTTTTAATAGCATTTCTATATACTTTATAGTCATATTGTTGGACTTACTTGCACTATTGTTAAACTCTTTGTCTATAGTTATTTTTAGGCATATGAGTTATAATAAATAATGATATAATCTTTAAGGCATTTTCAAAGTTTGCATAAAAATAATGCATAATGCATAACATTGTAACCCATCTTTTTCTGCTTAAAGAACTTATCAACTTTCATGTCGGTGATTAAAAACAGTTTTCATTAAAAATAATGAATGGTGTGTGGAAGGACATTCTTTTAAGTTACTGTAAAAAAAAAAAAAAAAAATCTTCCGGACAGCTGCAACATGTCTTACATTACACTCATATGCAAGGATAAAACTGACAAAACACAACTGAAGAACTACAGACCAATTTCCTTACTCAACACAGACTACAAGATACTCGCCAAATCACTCACCAACAAACTTAAACCTTTCATGCCAACACTAATACACCGAGACCAACAGTGCAGTGTCAAAGACAGAAATATACACAACCACACACATCTCATTAGGGACATTATTAACTACACACATGGAAAAGACTGTCCATCCTCCATCTTATCCTTGGATCAAGAGAAGGCCTTCGACAGAATTTCCCACACTTACCTACATAGGACACTAGAACACTGTAACATAGGAGAGTAACTACAGGCAGTGGATACAGATCTTGTACAAAAATCCTGAGAGCAGAGTGTTGGTGAACCATTCACTGACAGCTAGCTTCAGGCTCACGAGATCTGTAAGACAAGGATGTCCCTTATCACCACTCCTGTATGTGCTCACTCTAGAACCTCTATTAGAGAAGATAAGGCAAGACACTAGTATTAAAGGAACCTTCCTGCATGGGATAGGAGAGCAGAAGCTCATCGCCTATGCAGATGACACTGCCTTCTTTCCCACCAGCAACACATCAATAAGGAACATACTCCACACCTTTACCCATTTTGGAAAAGGCAGTGGAGCCAAAATTAATGTACAGAAATCACAGATAATGGGCCTGGAAAGTGGAAATAAAAGGCTGATTTCCCTCCAGATCTGAAACACATAGACACCATGAAGCTGTATGGGATCACATTTCCATGCGATCCCACAGAAACACACAGACAGGCATGGCACGCACTGACCGAACAGATCACAGACATGTTACACAGGTATAGGTACAAGACATCCACAATATTTGGTAGAAGCACAATAGTCAACACATACATATTACCCAAAATAATATATCTAGCGACAGTACTGGACCCTCCTAAACAGACCGTCACAAACATAAACAAACAAATCAGACGCTTCATCTTCACCAACACGATACACAGCATTAAACACAAAACTCTCATACAAGACAGGAAACAAGGCGGGATTTGCACTACAGGACATCCAGACAAAAATACTGTCACTTAGAATCAGTCACATAGGTAAAATCATCAGACACCCAGAACAGAACAGACTAGCACTATACTACATAGGCCACAACATCAAACATCTCACACCTCTTAACAATGCAACTGCACACTACCAGGGAAGACTGCCAACATTCTATCAGACATGCATACAGGCAATAAAAGGACATGAACAGTTAATACAGCAAACAACACACACAATATACAAACATTTAGTTAGAGAACAAGCACCATCACTAAGACTTAGGATTAAAAGAGGACACAAATACTTCATGACTGACTTCACATGCACCTTTTCAAACCTACACAACAAACACATAACACCAAAAGCTAGGGAGATCACATATAGACTGTTATACAGTATGACCCCCACAACACAGGTAGAAGCATACATATCCAAACAATGTCAATTATGTAGAAACAACACACAAGAGACAGATGAACACATTTATTATACGTGTCCAACAATTACTGCCACACGCACAACACTCAAACACCTCATACAAACACACACAGGCAAACAAACCGACATATATAAAGCAATTTTTCTCAATACTATACCACAGACAGCTAAGGACATACATACAAAACTACTTGTAGCACTTTCTTACTACAGACAACTTATATGGACCTGCAGAAATTTTGCCAGATACAAACACCACACATATAACACACATTTAAGTTTCCTTTATGTACACAGCACAAGATATCACAACTATTTCCAGAGTTGGTATAAATGGTATACCAACTCCTGGCAAGTTTGGGAACTAATTTGGTAATTTTGGTATACATGAGTGAGAGAAAGAAAGAAGAAACTGTGAATGAATGGTGAGTGGATGATTAAAAAGATCACATATGGTCAAAAGACCAATGGAAAATCCCTTATGTAAAGAATAGTGGAAGTATAAATGCTTGTTTTACTTGTTTCAAAATGATGGTTTCACCCTTATACACAAGGGGGAAAAGAAAAAAGGAGAAAAGAAAATTAAACTCCTCCCATTCCAATGTACTATTTATGGAATGGTTTGCTTTAAATGCACTTGTTGTGCTATACTACCACCACTACTAAGATTATCACTTTAGTAAATAAACTCACATATTTGTTATACTATTATCATTATTATTATTATTTAATTATTATTGTTATTATAATGATTATCATCATTATTATTATGACTATCTTTATTCTACCTTTACTATCCTTAGTATCATTAATGTTATAAGTATTATTGATATCAACATTATTATTTTACAATTTCATCTCCCCCGTGCCCCCCCCCCCCTTTTTGCTTACAGTTTGTTGCCTTTGCTACTAACCCCACTGGTTGGTTCAAACTTTTGTCCTGCCTGTGCCATCATTACTAGGGTGGTCAGGAGAGCATTGATGGAATTGAACAATTGGTGGGAGGGTAGCGCGGGAAACAAAAATGTAAAGATTTCCCTTTCTCTTAGTCACCCCCTTTGAATCATGTGAGTGAGTGTTGAATGAATGAATAAATACAAAAACACATATGGTTATCAAACCAATGATACTGTAAAAATTTATGCAAATACAAATGTTTGGTTAATTTTTATTTAAAAAAAAGAAAGAGAGAGCAAAGAGGGAAATATGAATGAACCCCTACATTTAGGGAAAAAAACAAGGAGGAAAATATAACCCACTCCTTTACTCCAAGTATTACTAAAAACTGCAGTTTGCATGTGTATGTACCTGCTAGGCTATGTTTAACACCATTACAAAGAAAATCATCCTAGCAAATGGAATCACATATTGTAAAAATGTTTATCATTTTCATAACTATTATTACCATTGCTGTTTTTTATAATTGCTGTTATTACCCTCAGTATGTCTCCTCCTGTCATTATTATTATTATCATCATTAGTAATAAACCAAACCCCTTTCCCATGTGCCCCCCCTCCCCTTGCTCATGGTTTGTTGCTGCCTTTGCTGATACCCACACCGGTTTGGTTCAAATATTTATCCTGCCTTTACCATCATTGCCCAGAGAGGGGGGTAATGGCATTGGTGGAGTGAAACCAAATTGGTGAGAGGGTGGCAAGGGAAACAAAAATGTAAAGATTGTAAAAATTTGTGCTAATACTGATGCTTGTTTACTTTTTACAATAAGTAATTTAAAAAAAACACACACACACACAAAAACACACACAAGAGGAAGGGAAAAAATGAATGAACCCTTACAAATAAGACCAAAAAATAAGCAAGGAGGAAAAGAAAACCAACTCCTTTTACTTCTACTATGTTGCAATTTATATGTACCTACTATGCTATGCTAACACCATTCCTAGGAAAATCATTCTAGCAAATGGAATCACAGTTTTGGAAAGTGGGATCATTATCATAACTATTATCATCAGTGCTGTTACTATCAGTACTGTTATCACCCTTAGTAGGTAAATGTTAGTCATCATTATTATTGATGTATTTGGTTTTAGTTGCATTATTATTATAGTAACCTTTATTAATATATAACCTCATCTCCCATGAGACCCCCCCCCCCCTTTCCCTCACTCATGGTTTGTTTGTTGCCTTTGCTGACACCCTCACCCTTTGGTTCCAAAAATTATCCTGCCTTTACCATCATTACCCATTAGTGTGGTGGGTCAAATGGGTGAGAGTGGGACTATCACTATTTTCATTGCGTACTTATCATTGCATTTATTAGCATTGCTGTTATCACCCTTAGTAGTTTTATTCCTTGTCATTATTATTGTAGATGCATTTCATGTAAACACCATTCCTAGGATAAGCATTTTAGCAAATGGAATCACATGTTTAACTATTATTATCATTGCTGTTTGTTATCATTGCTGTTTATTGTTATCACCCTTAGCAGTTTTACTCTTTGTCATTATTGTTATAGATGTATTTCATGTAAACACCATTCCTAAGAAAATCATTTTAGCAAATGGAATCACATGTTTAACCATTATTATCATTGCTGTTATTGTTATCACCCTTAGCAGTTTTACTCTTTGTCATTATTATTATAGATGTATTTCATGTAAACACCATTCCTAAGAAAATCATTTAGCAAATGGAATCACATGTTTAACCATTATTATCATTGCTGTTACTGTTATCACCCTTAGCAGTTTTATTCCTTGTCATTATTATTATAGATGTATTTCATGTAAACACCATTCCTAAGATAATCATTTTAGCAAATGGAATCACAGGTTTAACTATTATTATCATCGCTGTTTATTATCATTGCTGTTTAACAATAACAGTGTTAATGTGTTATTGTTATTGCTATCACCCTTAGCAATTTTAATTATTCCTTGTCATTATTAATATTATTATTTATGTATTTGGTTTATTTGCATTATTATCATTGTAATCATTATAAATATATATGGCTTTGTAAACCCGTAAACTGTACATCCCCCTTTCCCACTTTTTGATACTGTGATTGTTGTCTTTGCTGCCACCCTCGCCGGTTGGTTCTAAACAGTTTGTGCACCGCCATGTTTATCATCACCGAGGGGTGGTGATGGTACTTGGTAGGAGTTTTGAAGCTGACAGGAGAGCGAGGCGGCAGGGGAAATAATAACAGCGCACTACCATCACGCTTTTGTTTTAAAAATATTTCCTTACAACAATGTCAATGGAGAAATGTTCAAATGTATAAAATATTTGTAAATTTTGCGCATATGTCACCTACACGCCCACATGCAACGCTCTGTAACAACACGAACAATACAAATGCAAATGTTTCTTAACACTCAATAAAAGTTTAAAAAAAAAAAAAAAATAAGTTACTGTGCGCCAGGAGCTGGGCGAAACCACGCCGGGTCAGATAGATAGACAGACAGACAGATAGTCGGGAACGGAAGCTTATTTGACTACTTATATGAATGAATTAAATGACATGCTCCCCACCAGGGACTGGGTGAAGCCGGGCCGGGTCAGACAGACAGACAGATAAACAGACAGTCGGGAACGGGAGAGCTTATATGACTACGTATATGAATTAAATGAGATGCTCCCCACCAGGGACTGGGTGAAGCCGGGTCGGGACAGACAGACAGACAGACAGACAGACAGACAGACATAGACAGACAAACAGATAGTCGGGAACGGGAGAGCTTATATGACTACGTATATGAATAAAATGAGATGCTCCCCACCAGGGACTGGGTGAAGCCGGGTCAGACAGACAGACAGACAGACAGATAGTCGGGAACGGGAGAGCTTATATGACTACGTATATGAATAAAATGAGATGCTCCCCACCAGGGACTGGGTGAAGCCGGGTCGGGACAGACAGACAGACAGACAGACAGACAAACAAGCAGACAGACAGACTGATAGATAGATAGATCCCCTCCAGGGCCTGGGCGAAGCCGGGCCGGTTGAGCTAGTATGTTATAAACAAGAGAGGGGACAGGACACAACCTTGTCGTACTTCAGATCTTATGGTGAAGGGTTCTAGGTGTCCTCCAGTTGCTCTCACTATGCATTCACTGTTGTTGTATAAGCTTCTGCATAGGTTTGTTAGATGTGTACTCACTCCATATTGTTTACGGATGTCCCACAGATTGTTTCTATCTACTCTATCAAAAGCCTTTTCTTGGTCGACAAAGGTTAAGTAGAGTGTATAATTGAATTCTATTGATTTTTCTATAAGTTGTTTAAGAGCAAAAATGGCATGTGTTCATCCTTTGTTTTTCTTAAATCCAAGTTGTGTTTCGCTTAGCTGGGGTTATATAGCAGTTCGTAATCTTTTCTCAAGACTTTTACCAAATATTTTCCCATTATGACTCAAAAAGGAAATGCATCTGTGTTGTGTGCAGTCTCTTTTGCTGCCTTTGTTGTTTCCAAATTGTGATTATTATGGCGTTTCCCCAGTGAAGAACAGCAACAGAGATGAAATCGACACCGAGTCAGAAACGCCTAGAACCAATGAAGCCAAATACGCAGCTCTATTTCCACAAGCAGAAAAGAGACACTATTCATGTTTAAATGTCATGGGATAATTAATCATCTTAATCGACTCACCATATCTGCCAAGGGCTTATAAATCACCGAAATGTTGTCATTGCACAATATTATCTCAATTAACATATTTATACATTAATTTTCCCAAAGCAGCCACCTTTAATTTGATATATAATATAACATGCCTGCAAATATTTTACAAACTTTACTTCATAACTGACTCACCCCTACTTTCCATTTTCCGCCATCCATTTTTGTTCGGTCCAAACATTCTGTTTGTTCGGCACTAAATCTGAGAAGGGCCCCACTTTTTATACATCAAGAAACCGACAATTGAATAGGGCCTGAACACGTTTATCCTTCAAAGCCAGCCAATTTCTTGCTCCCTTGATGAATATTTGTGTCGAAACCTTCGATGTCCCAGCTTTGACAATTTTGTTTTAACTGTTCACGTTTCGGTCTCACCAATATCCTCCAGGTCAGTGCTTGCCCTTCCCCTCCCCTGCGTGATATAGCCTAAAACTGTTCCTTATTTCGCTCACTGTGACAACACCGGCCTGGTTCTCGGTGGTTGTCTATATATAATAATTAGGGGTTCGTGATTAACATCTGTCTTCCCTTTTACTAGATCGTCCCCAGGACGGTTCCCGGGCGACTCTATCCATATGACGACTGTGGATACAAGAAGACACCTAACTGACTACAAGAGAACAATCTTATAAAAGGCGAATCTAGAATCTTTATTGGAGATTCAGACTCTGCCCAACCGACAGACAACAGACGGACTAACAGACATGGAACAATTAGCTGGGTGAGAGTAGTCTGCTGGATATTCTCATCATTCCACTCGACAGAGATCAATGTCTTTAGTGTCTGTATGTAAACAAGGTGATAAGAGTACTTTCACCTGCACCCGTATGATGCCGCCTGGAACCTTCGGACTTGAGCCTGGCAAGTTTCAATTGTCACTTGACATTTGGCCTCAGCACCATATAGCTTCGCAGCGAATAGTCATTCGCCCATAGCCACCAGAAAAGGATGCCACATCACACGCAAAGGCCCACAGCACACAGCACAGGTCCACAGCACAGGTCCACCGCACACAGCACAGGTCCCCAGCACACAGCAAAGGGCAGTCGCCCACCGCCCCTAGTTAACCGCACAGGGGTTCCTGCAAGCAAGAACAGGCCAGGTGTACATATCCATCACACCCTTGCACAATACATACTACACCAAAAGTATACACTGACTCCATCGATGTCATGTGGTCAGGCCCTTGAGCTCAGACCACATCGTATGTCTGAACTCCCAGACATATCTCACGGACAGATTAGGTTACAGCTCCTAGTAATCCTAACTTAAGTCCAGTAGCTTTTCAGCCACGCGTCTCATCCCTAGTAAATAGTCAATAGGATGACACATTCCCTACCAGCTCATACCTAATGGATATTAGATAGAGAGACAGGGTCCCTTCCTGAGGATGGTAACATTCCATACCTCCTATGGAGATCATCAAGTGTTATGGCCTAAATCATCTCATCGGTAATCATAATCTGTCTCATCAGAAAAGTACAGAAGCTTATCAGAATATTTCCGGTAAGTACTCCATGACCCCTCCAAGGTTAATGGAAGATGCTCAGACTCCAGTGGTAGCTAACCCGAAATACTGAAGTAAAGACCAGACAAACAACAGAAAAGTTTCATGTACTTGTGTTTGTCGCTTTCTACCTTTCTTCCTCGGATACCTGGATTACGGTTGTGTGTGGGTGTATGAATATATAGACACTCATCACATAAATACATTCCTTAGGCTGCCTTGGAACTGTGTCGAATCATCACTCCCAACAACCTGGTTTCGATGACAGTATAGAGACAATAGAGAGATAGACCCGCCTGACAATTATTCATTTCCCATCCAAGGAAGTATGAAGTCAGACAACACTGATGAAATATACACGCAATACATGAGTGGGTGTTTCCCCACCAATATACTGGCCCACGGTTCAATCCCTCGTAGGTGTGAAGATATCTTTCCCTCTTCAGACTAAGCCCAGTTAAAGAACAACAGGCCTATGGGGCGATAACTTCTCAGCTTAAAGCTTCCTACATATTCGGGTTTCACCGTAACGAGAAACTGTGGTTCTCGCGCGTCAGCTGAGTGCTTGACAAGTACTGGTTTCAACCACGCCACTGAATGATGATTGACACGTACTAATATCAACCTCGTCGATTAAGGGAATCAAATGAAAGCTCTGTTCAAGCGGAATTCTTCTGGTAGAATCCTAATTCCCTCAACGGCCCCATTATTAAGACAGGGCGTCGAATGCATTGTTACTTTGCTTCCACCAGACTGCTCCATTGAGCTGGCTCGCAAAACACATTCCGTCTTGTCTGTTGAAGACTGGTCTCAGCTTAATGTAGGTCATAGTACACACACAGGCTTGCTACACAACTAGCCTGTCTGGTCGAGACTTAACTAACAGCTGGTGTATGCTGACCCGAGGTCAACCTGTACATATCGGTCAGATCCCAGATAATTTACCCACAACTGTAATACAAACTTTAGTTAAGCGACACCAAGTATAAAAGTGTTTTACCTTTAAAGCTTAGGAACAATTATTCAACAGACAGCGATCCGGTAGGGTCATCAAGCCCTGGGCTGTAGGTCCACTCTCTGGATCCCCAAAGGTACAACATGATACAGCTGGTCAAAGACACGGCCTCTCGTCTCAGGGACAACAATGCCACCACTATAGATCAATCTCTGCTTCCTTAAGAGCTTCACAGATTACAGCTGGCGGACACGGCGGTGAAAGGATAGCTACCACAACACCATTAGCTGTAGAACATTCTCCGGCTCCCCGTGATGCCACTAATACAACTGGCTATCGAGGCGGCCACCTTTCTTGATGAATGGCTACCGAATGGCCTCTTCGTGTCAGCTCCGGAAGAACACACTCACCGGATTCTCCCGAAGAGTTCCGAGTATATTACCTCACGAAAGTGAAGGCAACTCATCATTCCCCGAGTTTTAGCAGAGTGTGCGATTTACAACAGAAAAGATCTACGCACACTCAAAGAGTTGCGTTATGTTTCTCGGGACCCGTGGAGTTCATGACAATCCCGATACATAACATCTCAAGGACCCAGAAGACGGTCCTAACTCGTTTTACTCGGAAATCCCCCCTCATCCGCCTTAAAATGTGGCCTAGCCACCAAGACGGGGTGGGACAGTGTGGGTACGGTGTTGTCCCGTCTGAGACCCACGTGCGTTTCGCGACACTCACCTGGTCCAAATGCTCGATATCCAAGTGAGTAATTTCACCTTGGATATAATAATAATAATAATAATAATAATAATAATAATAAGTCTTTATTTTCAAAGGGTTAAGAATTGGGCACGCAGGCCCGTCTGACATTCTGCCCATCTTCTCTATTTCCTCTCATACATTCTTTCATTCAACATCACTTATGAAGCAACTTTTGACAACAAAAGAACATTAAAACGCATGAAAAATAATCAATAACAAATGACTCACTGAGGCAGTGTTTAACATGGGCATTATAAATACCTAAGGAGGGTGTAACGTGCCATACATAAGGGAATGTTTTTTGGCTAGTTGTCGTTTGAGATAATTTACCATTATTATTGTCTTTTTGTTGTAGTTTGTATATTTATGGGGGAATGTAGTCTGTACTAAGGTAGTGTTCAAACAGGTTGCGAATGTATGAATCATGATTGGTGGTGTCTTTGATTTCTTGTGGAAGATTGTTCCACAACTGAGCGGCAGAGTATGCTAAGCTTGTTTTATATAAGTCTATCCTAGGTTTAGGGACATGAAGTATATTTAGTCGTTCGCTATGTCTAGCGTTATATTTAAACAATGGCCAAAGGTAGCTTGGAGCATTTTGAAATAGGATTTTGTGAATTAGTTTGGTCTTATTAAAAAGCAGGCGCTTGTGGAGTGGCAGTAACCGGAGACGTTTATATAGGTTAGAATTGTCGGTAAGCTTTTCACCATTAATTAAACGCACTGCCCTTTTCTGGAGTGAACCTCACAAGCAACATACATACACAATGGCTGTTCTTGTGTGTGAGTGTGTGTGTGTGTGAGAGAGAGAGAGAGAGAGAGAGAGAGAGAGAGAGAGAGAGAGAGAGAGAGAGAGAGAGAGAGAGAGAGAGAGAGAGAGAGAGCTGAGTGCATGTGTACTGCCTAGCGATTCTCGCCACAGAACACTGGTACCTACAAATAGCTCCGGCACGCTTTCTGACAACTCGGGGCATGGAAGAGAGCCGCCTCCTCAATACTTCATAACATTTTATTTCCTTCTGAATAATGACTAAATGCCATGTTGCGAGTGCTGTCAAGCAACGACCAGCCTCTCATTAAGTATCTGTGTTTTCAATTTATTTCATTGTTGGCTTTCATTGTAAATGGTTATACCATTGCGCCTTGGGAACCGCGGTAGCGTAGTATCAAGAGGCTCGGCTATAAGGGTGGTGGTTATGGGTTCGATTCAGTATAGCAGCGGATTTCAAAAATTGACTTGGGCTACAAGGTGGACCCAGCTTACAATAGGTACCAGAAAATGTCTCGGAAAGTAAAGGGGCCGGATTGAAGCTGACCACAATGTAGAGCCGGTTGATCTATACGAATATGGGGCCAGAACAATATGTCCAGAGCTTCTCTCGGAGTGTAACCAGTGTAGAGTAACACGAAGTAATGCAGATTTACAGAACACAATTACCGAAAACATAGGACCTTGCGGCGACTAGCCTTCATCGGGAAACAAATACACAGAACTCAACATATAAACACAGCTGCATTATTTCGTGTTATTTTATACTGCTTGCATTTCCGCGGCTTTACCGCAGTTCCACTAATTGTACGCACACTCCGGGAGTGTAGAAAGGCTATTTAATATACTTTTATTGTTCAGCCGTGTAAATACGAGATGGCTTCAAATGAAAACATTAAATGCTTTATTTATTTATTTATTTATGTTTTTTTTTGGGGGGGGGGGGGGGGGTGAAAATATTTCAAAACATTAAATGGAAAAAATGTATCATTTTTCGAAGTAGTCACCACTGCGTTCAATGCAAGTCTTTCAGCGCGGATAAAGTGTTTGGATTCCTCTAAAAGAATCTAGTCTGTAGTCACTACTCGGTATGTCTGACCCGGTCGTGACAATCTGTCACAGAAGACACGCCGTTCAGAAATATTCATACACTTCCTGGACGAATGGGCATGCATCACCATTCTCTACCTTCATACGATGTTGAATTTCTATGCTTTACCCCCTTCACTGATCAGGAAACGGATAACAGAACTTTGCCCCTCTTTGGTGCATTTCAAAAGTGGGGCGGCCATCTTTAAACTGTCCTTATGAAGTCACTTGTTCATCTGCACTGTGATGCCACATGCTTAACTTCCTCTTGACATCCTTGACAACAATATTGATATATTACAACAGGTTACAGGACAATCGCGTGATTATGGTAATTTCTATCACACTTTTAACGTTTTCATGTGAATCCCCCTCGTAGTTTGGTGCGATTTCTTTGGTGATAGTCTTTTGTTGTTAATACTTCCTTCCTTTGTTTGTTTGTTTGTTTGTTGCTCAGTCAATCGTGGTTTCGTTTTATGACTCCGTCATTCGGTTCTAGAGAGCACTTTCTTTCCGGAGACTCCCGGGGATCGTCACCGGAGCCACTGCCATCGTGAGCTGTTCAACGATATCGACAACGAGTTAGCTGCACTGTGGAGAAAGACTGAACACTATAAGATAAAACCGGAGGAATGAATTTAATCAGCTTGCCTTTTAACCCCGTTTAAAACCCTTTGATGGTTTGTTTGATGTTAATGTCGTTTTGCAAAACCGAAATTATCAAATTTTTCGTTTCTTTCCAGCTTTACCACGTAATCTACCCATTTGTATCGCATAGATATATTCTTCTAGGGAGGTTACCAAGGTAAAAAAAAAAAAAAAACCGTAGTAGTCGGATGTGTCGACCGAAAGGTGCAAATATCCCAGCTCTACTGTAAACTGCCCGCTCCATTGCGAAGGAGTTACTGACGAAGTTTCCAATCTCGCATACCGCGTTCGAAACATAGCTGCTGGGATTTCGGCAGCAGGCCGCCTTGCGTTGGTATTTTACGAAATAGTGTGGGTAACGGTCGTTTAGAAAGCAATGGCAAACTGCTGAATGTAAATTTGCCAAGAAATCACAAACAGCAAAACAAAACCAAGAAAAAAATATACTGGGGTTGACTGTGACGTCTTGCAAAAGGATATGCAACTAACTAACTACTGTAAAGTGACACAACACAATTATTTCCAAAACACGCAAACAAATATCTGTCGAACGACTAAGAAGAAAGATATGTACCTGCTTGTCGAAGTGGTTCATCAACATTAGTTCCAGAACAGCGACAGCAGTATAGAATGTTACACTCCCAGGAATGCTACCTGGTCAAAAAAGCACGCTAAAAGTCGGATGTGTTGGCCTACGGGTTTCGGCCCAAGGGCGCATAACTTAGACACACCGCAATCTGTCAAAAAAAAAAACTGTCATTTACTGCCAATATAGTACCTTACGGTGTATGGCAGAGGGGTCTTTGAGCCTGAGGAATAAAGGCCGCCTGGCTAGTGCAGTCGCCGCGAACTGTGCAGGTTAGGATTTTCTTTTTGCCCCCGACAGAAAAAAATCCGACACCTTACCGAGGGATCGAACCCGGGTCTCCCGAATGAGAGTCCGACGTTCTAGAATCACATCTGGAAAAAAACACTCCAGATGAACGCAAAGAAGAGGAATGTTACACAACCAAGCGGTCGATAGTTGTGTACGACGTTTCGACTGACATTTATAAAATAATCCCTGCTAAAGACATACAGTAGACAGGTTGGAATGCCATTATAATACACGGCATGTCACATGAAGCATTAATCAATAACAGCAAATGGAACAGTATAAAACAGCTTAAGGACAATTGCAAATAACATGTAGAGAAGCTATGAGCTGTACTTTGTGAAGCGCGGGTTGGTTCAATAACTTGTATCAATTGTGTTGTATACAGATGAGATGTAGACAGTTACAATTATTTTGGGCACATTATGAGAAGAAATAGATTGGAGATGGGAAAACAACATGGGGAAGGCGGAGAAGTAAATGCCTGGATGACTTGGCCACGTGGTATGGTCGAGACAAGAACTCGGAGATGATCCAGGACACTCGTGATCGTGTTAGATGGCGAAACATTACCTCTCACTCTTATCGGTATAGCACATGATAATGATGATGCAGTTTTGCAAGTTGTTATGAGCATGACTCACGTCGTTCCCTGACCTTGAAATGTAACCTAGCTTTATTTCTTGAGATGAAGTGAAGTGGTTTTTTCCCTAACTTCTACATCCGAACGGGACTCTTGTTACTTTTCTCAATGCCACTTATTTCCGAACAGCTTTTGTTGGCCATGCAATGAAACTAGAAAGAACAGCTGAAGAAATGTCAGGGGCAGACAGACAAACATTGCTGGACGGACTGAGACGGTGGAATGAAAGGATTTCAACTGTAGAATGGATCCAGAACATCCTGACGTGTCCAGATGCATGAACGCTTACGTCAGTTGGCAGGAACATGATAATAGTGTTGTTTTTATACCTTCGCTCCCTTTGAACTCAAGCGTAGTCTATACAAGTACAAATAATTCCAGTGCACTGGATTGATTTGTGCGTGTGGATTAGCTGTCCGTATTACAAGTGTTCCTTGCCATTAGGCGAACCAACTCCGACTTCTGAGGTACTTGTAATTTACTCCAAGTCAAGTACGAACAGTCAACATTTTAGTCCAACTGACCGGTGTAGGGGCTGAACTCGCTACCTCGGCATAAGCACACCGGTAGTTTAAGAGAAATCGGATTGATTCATCCAGCGACGCAGACCTCCGTACATGATGATGATGGTGCAATTTCGCAATAACAAATGTACCCATGGCCCACGAATGTCGAAGGTATGGCGATGTATGCCTATGTCAAAGACTGCGTTATAAGGGCCGGAGGCTTGCCCCAAGATAGAACATCAACGGGAAGAGTGGTCAACCTCAAATAGAATAGAGGTTATGCAGTGCCCCGATATAGGGGCAGGGTAGGTGAGAGAATAGGGGACTATTAACTAGTTCTCTCATGAGACACGGAGACGTTGACCAGATAGTCAGCACTCTGGTCACGACAGAATCACGCCTACATAATAGCCACGATTGCAAATCACCAAGAGACAGCTAATGTAAGCGTTCCAAGCATCACGGCACGCAGAAAGCCGAAGGACGTGTCAAGGTCCTTCCGCGTGGTGTGTAACCACGCGAAGCCAACTGGTCAGACCGGGGACTGACATTGTAGAGAGCAGATCGTTAGATATTGATAGGAGTTTTGTGTAACCAAATAGATAGAGATTAGCAATAGGGTTTAGGAAACTAGTGATAGGCAATTCTGTGGCTTTGTGTGTGGTTTGATAGCGACTGGTATGTACTTGTAAAGAGCCAACGGCAATTAAATGTACCATTCAATTCCTTTCACACGACTTGCAAGTTTCTTGTGTGGTGTGGAAGAAGTAATCCGATGATGCCTGACACATGAGTTGTTGACAGCCTGTCAGACAAGTTTGCCTACGGAGTTCGTGCTTTGTGCGACGCTTTCGGTGGGTCCCCCTGTGTAAAGAGACCGAGCCATATAGGATAAAATCCGTGTCAATGAAGTCTTTCTGGTGACTGCCGATTCCATCAACGATGAACTGTATTTTTCGTATAGGACTTTTTTGTGGGCATTCTGGCGGTGGCATTATGCACAGTATACTTGTGCGGGCTGTTGGCTTGCCGATACTCCTGTCTATTCCATTGTTAACATAGGGCATTGAGGAGCATTTTGTGTGATATTCACTGGCACAGGAACGGAGCATAATGGAGACGATTCGTTGCCGTGAGGTTGGAACCGCGACTAACTAACTAACTGTCAGTCCAGCAAGTGTATAAGTTGAGTAGGACAGTTCAAAACTTTTCGGTCGGATGAAAACTACAACAGGTGGTGAATGAAAGGTTAAACACGCGACCAAAAGAATTGATTTTTCTACAGGAATCCAAGCACTGTATCGGCGCTGGAGGACTTGCATTGAACGCAGTGATGACTACATCGAAAAATGATACATTTATTCTTTCATCATCATCATCATCATCATCATCATCATCATCATCATCATCATCATCATCATCATCTTCCACTTCTGCCGTCAAGCGTCGTGGGGAGGAATAATTTGCGTTCCATCGCCCGGTGGGCGGCACTGGATAGTCTCATTCCGTGTGATTGTACAATGTCTTGGATGTTGTCAATTCATTTTCTTCTTGGACGTCCTCGTGGTCTCGTCGCAGATGATCTTTGATGTAAGGCCATTGATGGTAGTTGTTGGTGTTACATTTAAAGACATGGCCAAACCACTTGATCTTCTGTCTTTCAATAAATGTGGCACAAGGTGTTGATCCACTGTCTGTCTGATAACAGCATTTTCCTGATCTACAAACACAATATTCTGTTGATCACTATATTCGATAGATTTTTCACATATTTGTCTAAGTGTAAATAGTGCATCAGTGCAACTTTTACCTTCCAGAAAACCGAATTGTACTTTGCTTATACATTCGCACCACACAAAATATTTAAGGTTTTCATTTGACGCCACTTCATATCTATGAACATCAACCATGCGGTAAATCATTGCCGATGTGCACCAAATGAGCACATCTGGGACCCGTTGAGAACCACTGTGCAGGATAACCAACTGTTGACTGTGCAGAACCAGTTGTAGATCAATACTGTTCCCTGGTAACATTTTCATTATGTGTCCCTAGAACAGTAATGGAATCGGGAAAATCATTACTCTCATGACACAGAAACCCAGTGGTAGGGCGGGTGGTTGGGTAGCATGCTTGCCTGACCGCCCGCTGGTCTATGTTTCAATCGCCATCAATGTGAGTTTTTCATATGTAACTCCCAGGTCGAGTCAACTTACAATGGGTTAAGTTACGAGGGTAAGTTAATAAGTAAGTCACACATGATTTTAGAAAAATAACTAACTATGATAAGAACTTGAAACCAGTTTACTTTTATACATCTTGTACATTGTCATTTTATTTCTCAACATAATTTCCAGCAACATTAATGCATTTATCCCATCGTTTTATCAGTCCTCCCAAACCGACTGCACAGAACTGCGTGCTTTGTTTTCATTTACCTGCCATCCCACAGAACTGCGTGACTTACTTATTGATTCGCCCTCGTAACGTTTTCTACCCAGCTATGCACCGCTTTACGGGAAATCTCTAGGGGCTCTAAGTCCACTGAAAACTCACCTTGGCGGGAGGCATTTTGCGAGTGACGCCGAAGGTCAATGTGAAGTGAAAACGTGGTTTAGAAAACCGAGCATGCGGTTCTATGCAGCCGGTAGTAGTAATGCATGTTGTAAATCCCTCGGAATGAGACATAAAATACCTCATACTGAGACATGCGGTATGAGCCATGTCTCATTCTCGTCTCATGTCTCATGTCTCATGTCTCGTGGTGGGTGGGTTGTGGCCTGCCTCATGCCTTCCAGCTCCTGCTCGTTTTTTAAAGTGTCAGCTGTCGTTTTTTAATCAGAGCATCGGGGTTAACAAGATCAATTGAACTCTGGCGCCAGGTTTGCTAATTGATTCAGAATATGTCAGCCGGTGTAATGAATTAATTAGGTTCCCGTTTGTATAGACGATTGCATAATCGATTGGTGTGCTCAGGCTGATACGGGTTGATGTATTTGTATCTTTGGTAAGATCGGCGAACATCTGTGAGCAAAAAGTCGATATTGCCGGCAGTTGAATATCAGTGTCGGGGTCGAGGGAGGTCGCTGGTGCCATCTGTTTTTAAGCAAGGGCGATGTCGGAATAAAATAATAAGCGCAAAGAACGATGTGTGGGGTGGGTTGGTAAGTGGCGAAAGATGGCGGGGGTGCGTAGTTGGTCATAGTGGGATATCACCAATGGGTAACTGGGGGTTCTAGTTACTGCCATTGCGCTTGACAGGTTCGAATCTCACTGTGTGGTTGGTATGTGCGGGGTGGTGGTCGAGTATGTAACGGAGCTAGGTTATATCATTGGTGGTTCGAATCACGCTGCAGGGCGATAAGGGTGTCCACCCTAGGCGGAGTTTTCTAAGAGTATATTAAGACGTAAATGTATAACAAGGATGTCTAGTTGCCGCCATAGCGCTAGACAGGTTCGAGTCCTACTGTTTGGTGGGATAGTGTGGCAGTGGCCGAGTATTTAACTGAGCTAGGTGGTGTCACTGACGGTTCGAATAACGCCCATGGTCGCTAACTATACCCAACATAGGCGCCAGAGAAGCGAATCACGATGTGTCGCTTTGCATTCTCCTCAGAAACCACATTTCTGCAGCCATCAGCTGCTTTTCAGCTTGACTGTTCATTGTCCAAGTTTCACATCCATACACAAGAACAGGCTCTATGTATCCCCTCAACACTCTTTTTCTCGTTTCAATTGACATCTTTTTATTGGTCAGAATGTTTTTCATCTTGCTAAAGGCTACTTTCGCCATGGCGAATCTTGTTCTAATCTTCTCAAGGCATCTCCCACCAGTTGTTATGAATGTTCCGAGATACTTGTATCTATCTACTCACTTGTTTCAGAATATTCCCATTTACATGTATATTACATCATGGTATTTCGTTCTTCATAGTGACAATTATAACCCGTGTCGTTTTATAATTTAATTCTAACTCTAGTTGTTCACCGGGTGCAACAACCGCCTCTACTAAATATTGCAGATCCTGCGCAGTGTCTGTTGATTACATAAATTATATGAAGGCAGTTCACAAGTTAAATTAGAGGAAGACATTTTATTACAGAAATTAAATGAAGACATTTGACTAGAAATATTTAATAAAATGACGAAAAAACGGAGATCTACCGGCGTGAGAAAAGCTTATAAGTATGTTAATGTCAGTTCCTGTGAACATATTTAGCAGAAGCATTCTGCATAGTATATGCATATTTAGCTTTAAGGTGAAATCAATACTGCTGTACCGATCGGAAACAAGAAAAACGAATAAAACAACTACTAATAAACAACAAACATTCATTAACGGGTGCCCACGTAGTTCATCCTTCGCGTTCATGTCTCATTCAACAATTAGTATAATGACTGAAGTCAAATTTGCGGCTTCAAAATAGGTGTTCATAGCATATTTATATATGAAGATATATATTCAAGGTGATTTTAAAGGACAAATGTCCTCATGTCACACGCTGCAAAAGACATATTTCGCTCAAACTTAAACATTAAGAGTGGAAAAGAGTATGTTGTAGATACTGTTTTTTCCTTTGTTTCTAGTGGGACTTGGTAATTTGTTGTTCTATCTGGGCATGGTATGTATATTTTCACCACATCTTCACTGATGTTTTTTCATCTTGTCTGCTCATTGCCCACGCTTCACAGTCATACAAAAGTACAGATTCTATGAAAGACAGAGACAATTTGCAGCTATTATTAAACAAAATGACAAATCGGAGGTCAGCTAACATGTACGTATTTGTAAATAAGGATACACAGCGATGTCTATTATATAACGATAACAGAGGTATTTAGTTGTAGAAAACTACCGTGCCTCCCAGGCAAACAGAGGTGGAATAGTGACTATGTTTAGATTAGCTGTGATGGCACCAGCTGGAGATATTAATCAGATACTTGGTACCCAGTGAAGATGACACGATAAACGAGGCGGTATAGGCCGCGTGGCCTGAACAAAACCAACAATGAAACAAAAATGGTAATGAAACGTTGCGTCTCCGCGAAGCATTATTTTAGAAACCAAAGATTACAATCGATCTGAGAGGGTAATAATAGACAGTCTAAGCCTACCAGAAAGAGGTGTCTTATACAGTGGGTACCAACGACAGACAGCTGGTCAAGAAGAACAATACGGGTCTAGAGGGAACCATAGATCATATGGAGGTAACAGCTGCGATTCCGACGGGGTTGTGTGGCGGAAATATTGGTGTTTTTAATTAGCTGTGATGGAGTTTACATCTCCGATCAATAGGTTTTGAGAGGACTAAATAAACCGTAGTTTAAAGAATTCAAGTACATTATTACAAGTTAAATTACATAATAAAATAAATACAGTGATATGTATAAAATTATAAAAAACAAAAAAGAAGAAAACACCAGTGTTACATTAGCAAATAAGTGAAAAACACAATGGTATGAATACGTTGGTGTATTAGATACATACAAATGGTACACACAACATGCCATTATGTCAGCGTGACCGCTATCTGTTATATATTGCGACCAAAATACACCGATCGCCTCTCACGTCAGCGTAACAGACTAACACTTAAACCAAGCGCCCACTATCTGTTCTATATTGTTGCCAACAATTATGTGCATGCCGCCATCTTTCGACGTGAGTTTGATTGATGAAGCCTGTCAGGAAACAACTATAGATACATAGTAAAAGTGACGTGAGAATACAAATCCAAGCGTATTGACTCTCGGTGTATCGTTATTCACGTATCGTTTCCTGTTTCCTGCTCCAGTCTATTGTTGTAAAATCTTACCAAAGCGGACACTGTGGACCAAATCTAACACGAATGAAGTAGGATAGATGCGGTTGTCATATGTGTCTTATAGGGCTTGGTCATTAGTTTTTTTAAAACTTATCGATGGAAGAGAAGGACCCTTACACTACAAACAGAATAAACATTTACATTAATAATACCCATAACAAACACATGACCATCTACACTGGCTGTGACAAAAGTGACAGTCTGCTTAGAGGAAAAACAGCGAATTTTCAACGAAAACATAGTCTGTGTGTTATCTCCTTGGAAACGTAAATCTGGTTATATTTAAATCACCCTATGCATTCATGTCCCCCATGAAAACTAATGTAATGTCTGAAGAAGTCAAATTTGAGGCTTCAAAATATGTTTTCGTAGTATATGTATATATGAATATATAGTATACATGTGTTTTCTAACAACAAATGTCCGCATGTCGCGCTTTACATCAATACACAAGTATAGGTTCTATGAACGACACAACACCTACAAGTTACTAAGATTGGCACTGGGTTACCAACAACATTTGCGTCTAGAGTCAATACAACAGGACAAGACAATGCTTTTTTTCGGACTCTGATTGAGAACAACAGATATAAACGTAATTATGCACTTACCTCTTTACCACAGTACCGAGAAAGTTAAAAATATCATTTTAAATACGCTGACGACCATAGTAACACAACCAGTTAATTCTGCTTGCTCACTTTGTGTATTACCCACACCTACTATAGATTGCAGGAAATATACTCATTGTCTACAACCAAGCTGAAAAATATCGGTAAAAATTATAAATGCATCGTCCGATTTCATAAAAAGAAGGAAATAATGTAGCCAAATGTGAAAATATCGGTCAAACTTATAAATGTCTCATCAAAACTTATAAAAAATAGGAAATTTGTTAACCTAATGAGAAAAATATTGACCCTGTAAAGAAATATTTACAACAAAAGTATAAAAATTAGGAATATTTGTTACCTAATGAGAAAAAAATATCGACCAAAGAGAGCAATATTTCATCTAATCTTATAAAAAAGTAGGAACATTTGTCAGCCGAAATGGGGAAAAGGTCGGTCAAATACATAAATATCTCAACAAATTATAAAACGTAGGAAAAAATAGTGGTCAAAGACAAAAATATCTCATCCGAAATTATAACAAGTAAGAAAATATACTAGTAAAAGCAAGAAAACATGTCGACCGAAGTAATACAATAGGCAGAACGAGGGACAAACTTATAAATATTTCATTCAAACTTATAAAGACTATGATAAAATGTTATCCAAATCAAATAACAGGCTGACCAAACTTAATTAGCTCATCCAACCTTATAAATAGTAGGACAATTTGTTAGCCAAATAGGCAAAATATTGGTCAGATACACAAATATCTCAATCAATTTTATAAAAAGTAGGAGAAAAGGCTAGTCAAACTAATAAAAATGGTGGCCAAATACATAAATATCTCAACGAAAATTATAAAAAGTAGGAAAATTGTAAGTCAAATGTAAAAAATATGGGGCAAATAGGAAATCATATTAACCAAATGGGAAAAATATCGCTCAAACTTATAAATAGTGCGTCCAAACTTATAAAAAGTAGGAATGGTGAAAATATTGCTCAAATTAAGAAACATGTCGACCGAAGTAGGAAAATACGTGATTCAATGTATAAAAACGTTGGGTAAATACAGAAATATGTCGACCAAACTGATAAAAATCTCCGCCAAACTTATGAAATGTAGAAACATTTGTAACCAAAAAGGGAAAATGTCGGCCAAATACAGAAATAGCTCCACCAAACTTATGAAAAGTAGGAACATTTGTTAACCAAATGGAAAAAAAATAAAAAAAATATTGGCCATGTAAAGAAATAGCGCATCCAAATTGACAAAATATAGGAAACTGTATAGCCAAAGGGGAAATCTATTGACCCAAGTAAATAAATTCCTCGTCCAACCCCATAAAAGGTAGGGAAAAATTTTTTACCCAAATGTGAAAAAGATCCACCAAACTTATAAAAGTCTCATCCAAAATTATAAAAAAATAGGAAACAATACTAGCCAAATCAAAATAAAAGGCTGACCAAAATTATAAATATATCATCCAAAAATGACCAAAGTAATAAAAATATTGGGTAAATTAGAAATATGTCGACCCAAAATTTTTTCAAATCCCGTAAATTTATGAAAAAAGGAAATTTGGTTTAAATAAATGTGAAAAAATATCGACCAAACTTTTAAAAAGCTCTGCCAAACTTATGAAAAGTAGGAAAATTTGTTAACCCACACGAAGAAAAAAATTAACCAAAGATAGAAAAAATATCGACCTAAATAGGAAAATTTGTTAGCCAAATGGGAAAATTAAATTTGGGCAAGTAAACACATATTTTAACCAAACTTATAAATATGTCATCCAAATTTACAACAACAAAACAACCCAAAAAGGAAAATTTGTCGACCAAGTAAGAAAAAATATTACCAAAATTTGGAAAAAATACTAATCAAAGTGAGAAAAATACCAACCCAAAATAAGAAATATGTATGGTAAGGTAAGAAAAAAATTGGCCAAAGTAATAAATACGCTAGCCAAAGGAAAAAAATATTAACCATAAGGAGAAAAAAATTATAGCAAAACTAAGAAATTTGCTTTACAACTTTTCGAATTTCCCTACCAACTACCCCCCTTTGCTTTCACAACTTATCAAATTGACCAAATTTAAACCCACAAATTCCCACTGACTCTCACAATTTTTACCACTTGCCATTACAACGTCGACTCCCGCTCCAAATTTTCCCCAAAAGGGGGTTTTCTATAAATATTATATATTTCCCCAATCAAGCGCTCTCACACTCACAAAATAACGAAATACTGGGATTTTTAAACCTGTTTTTAATCAATTTCTTTGTTTGCAGTCAAAGCATAGAAATTCCGCCAACCACCTGTTGTTGAAATATCCAAGGACTTAGTTTATCAGCCATATATTCGCCTACAGATTTAGCGAAGTCCTCTTCCAGGTCTTGGAAATTCACATCGGCGTTGTAAGAATTTTCAACCAGATGCCCTTTCCCCGACGCATGCCAAAGGTAAAAGCATAATTATTCTCCCATAGTTGATGACGTTATCACCAAAGAATTCATCACTGACTAAAACAAAGACTTGGAAAACATGTTCGGGGTTTTTATACTGTCTTCTAGTCTCGTGAACAACACAGATTGTTTTTTGGCTATTTTTACCGACTAAACCAGACAAAGTCGAGTTATTTGCCTTTTGGAATTTTAGGAACTAATAAAAGCAGCGCCATATTCACTATCTCGCTATGAACTTGTTTCAATTTAATTTGTTGCTTGTGTCATTATTATACTGATAGCTAATGTTCATCAAAGATGTCTAGCAGTCAAACTGCTGATCCATTATTGTGAAACGGTGCAAAGTGGTCAAAATGGATAATAAATAATATTTGTATAAAGAGATGGAATCGGCTCTTCTGGTTGGTCAAATTACCCCAAACCCACTGGGGGATAAAACGGTTGTCCCCGAAACCACTAGACGCGTTTTTTAGACAAAATTGAATGTTCTTGTCGAACTTTACCCTTTTTAAAAATTTTTAAATTTCCAGTGACCATACTGATCGATAATCACATCCCTTGTTTGCTAATGTAACACTGGTGTTTTCCCTTTTTTTTTGTTTTTTTTATAATTTTATACATACACTGTATTTATTTTATTATGTAATTTAACTTGTATAATGTACTTGAATTCTTTAAACTACGGGTTTTTTTAGTCCTCTCAAAAACCCGTTGACGGAGAGTAAACTCATCACAGCTAATTAAAAACACCAATATTTTCCCCCACACAAAACCCCCCTCGGAATCGCAGCTGTTACCCCCCATATGATCTATGGTTTTCCCCCTAAAAACCCCTATTGTTCTTCTTGACCAGCTGTCTGTTTGTTGGTACCCACTGTATAAGACACCTTTTCCCGGTAGGCTTTGACTGTCTATTATTTCCCTTCAGAAACGATTGTAATCTTTGGGGTTTTTAAAAATAATGCTTTCCGGGGGAGAAGCAACGTTTCATTACCATTTTTTTTCATTGTTGGTTTTTCCGGGCCCCGCGGGCCCATACCCCCTCGTTTATCGTGTTTATCTTCACTGGGTACCAAGTATCTGATTAATTCTCCACTGGTGCCATCACTGTAAAATTTTAAAAAAGTCATATTCCACCTCTGTTTGCCTGGGAGGCACGGTAGTTTTTTACAACCCAAATACCTCTGTTATCGTTATATAATAGACAAACGCTGTGTATCCTTATTTACAAATACCCTACCTGTTTGCTGACCCCCGATTTGTCATTTTGTTTTAAAAAATAGCTGCAAATTTTTCTCTGTTTTTCATAGAATCTTTCTTTTGTTGACGTGGGAAACGTGGGCAATGAGGGAGACAAGTTTAAAAAACATCAGTGAAGATGTTTTTGAAAATTACATACCATGCCCAGATAGAACAAAAAAATTACCCAAATCCCACTAAAACAAAAGGGAAAAAACCCGTATCTCCCAAAATACCTTTTCCCCTCTTTAAAGTTTAAGTTTTAAACGAAATATGCTTTTGAAACGTGTGACATGAGGAAATTTTTCCTTTTAAAAACACCTTTAAAAAATATCTTAAAATATAAATATGCTATGAACACCTATTTTGAAGCCGCAAAATTTTACTTCAGTCATTTTATAATTGTTTAATGAGACATGGGAAGCGAAGGATGAACATTGGGGGACCCCTTAATGAAGTTTTTTTGTTTTTTAGAGTTGTTTTTTTCGGGTTTTTTTCCCCGTTTCCGATCGGGTCAGCATAATTTGATTTTTACCTTTAAACTAAATAACCCCTAACTTAAGCAAAAATTTCTGCTAAAAGTTCCAGGAAAATACATTAAAAAATTTCTTATAAACTTTTCCCACGCCGGTTAAATTTCCCTTTTTTTTGTCATTTTATTAAAAATTTTTAGTCAAAAGTTTTATTTAAATTTCCCCTTTAAAAAAT
>JACEFZ010003949.1:0-21284 GCA_014155875.1 Cepaea nemoralis | reverse complement strand
TGCTTCCTTGGCTCAGATCAAAACCCCAGCATTATTTAGCTGTTTGTGATTTCTTGGCAAGTTTACATCCAGTAGTTTGCCACTGCTTTTTTGAACGACTGGCACTCACACCACTGTATGAAAAGGAACAAAAAACAATCTGCTGCCAAATCAGTTTCAAACATGGTATGTGAGATTACGAATTGCGTCCATAACCCCTTCACCACAGATATGTTGAAATAGCAAATGAAACCACATCTCTCACTGGCAAACTAAAGTCAGGAAATCCTGCAGCAACTAGCAGGAGAAACAGAAGGAAAATGCAGCTGGGCATTAACATATGACAACGAATGAATATGTAAAATAACAATGAATATGTAAAATAACAATGAATCTAAATGGAAAATGACAATGAATGTAAATGGAAAATGAAACAACAATAAATGACACCAGAAATATTCACCTGGCTAGACTTTTGTATTCCTCTAACAATTGTCCTCTCAGCCTCTCATGTCCAGGCAGGTCAATGATGCGCATCTTTTTCTGTTTTAGGAAAACAAGATATTTTGACATTAACATTTTACAACAGTTTATTTGCCATTTACAAAGGTAGTTTTTTTTTTTCTTTCTTCTTCTTCTTCTTCGTTCATCCGGAGTTTTTTTTCGGACGTGATTGCGTTGTGCCTGTCCACAGCAGAGCTGCGTTCTTGCGCCGTTAGGCCGACACATCCGACTTCTGCGGGCATTTGTTGACCGGGTTAACCTTCCCGGGGGTTTCTTAGGACGTTTGGCTCTCACTGTTGTGGTGTTATCCCCCATCCCAGCTGGCCCATATAGAACAGCCAAAGACATCCTGGTCAGCCCTCAAGGGAAGGCAGGGGCAGACCATGGGCATTCCCCGCCATCCAAGGAGGCTTCCATACTTGCAGAGCCAACACACAGCGCTCTGGTACTGGGCTCACCCAAGGAATCGTCACGTCCTGCACATGGCTGCTTAGCCTCACTTCCGTATATTGGGCCTTCCATTCACCATAGGCTGTTCTTCCGGAAACCAGAAGTATGCAGTCTGCAGATGACATCCACACAGTGAGCTTTCGATTCGGACTTTCCATGTAATGGATTTGCTATCCGAGCAATATTCCATTTCGTGCCACTAGGACACTTTTTCCACCTTTTATGAAGCCCACACAGTGTGCTTTCGATTCGGACTTTCCACATAATGGATTTGCTATCCAAGCAATATTCCATTTCGTGCCACTGGGACACTTTTTCCACCTTTTATGAAGCCCACACAGTGAGCTTTTGGTTCGGACTTTCCACGTAATGGATTTGCTATCCAAGCAATATTCCATTTCATGCCTCTGGGGCGCTTTTGTAACCGACATACCTGTGGTATGAAGTGCGGCAGTCTAAATACTTCTTCATGCACCTTTAAATGTCAACCTGAATGTAGTTAAAGTAAGCTGCAGTCAACTTGAGCTTGTTGATATCTCCATAGAGCTTGTCCTCAAATGAAGCAGGTGTGGGCCAAAATATCTTTCTCTGTTCTGCATATATTGGGCACTCCTGCAGCAAATGTTTAGCTGTCATTTTACCAGTTCCACAATTGCATTCATCGGTATCTCCTATCTTTAGTTTATTGAACAAGTGGTATTTCAGCCTGTTATGTCCAGTGCGGAGTCTGAAGATTGCTACTTGTTCTCTTCGGTCGAGTTTGTAATATGCATCATCCTTCTGGTGACCTGGATGCTCTGATTCCCATTTGGTTCTATAAGTGCTTTTTATCAACCTCTTTGCCTCGTTATAGGTTATGTCTATGTCAGGCTGTGGTAGTCGTCCGCCCTCTTTTGCCAGTCTGTCAGCCTCTTCATTTCCAGGTATACTGCAATGTGATGGTATCCACTGTATTACAACTTTTTTGGATTTCTGGCATAGACCATGGAGTGCTGCTCTTAGGTCAGCTATTTCTGTGCTGTAATTGCTCTTCAGTATTGAGACAGCTGACTTTGCATCTGTAAAGATAGCTATTTGCGTCTCTTTATTTTCCTCCATCAAGAGCATTTCTGCTGCAGTTTTCAGAGCCTCTACCTCCGCTTTGAAGTTACTTGAAAACTTTCCAGTTGCCACTGAATGTGTTTTTTTTCACTCCATTTTTTAAATTTAGGAGAATTCCTCCTCCTCCATTCTCTACTGAATTTTTGGCTGATCCATCTGTATATGCATGGGTCCAATTGCTGCTTGGGTAATGTTCTTTTATGTAGTTTAGGGTTATTTCTCTTCTTTCGGTTTCATGCTGAGTGTTCTTTTTCTCAATACCAGGAATGTTTTCTATCATCTCAGGTAGTAGCTGTCTCCAAGCTGGGAACTTGTCTGCATTGTAAATGGGTTTGACTGTTGATATGTTAAGTATGGGATCTGCCCTAATCTTTCGTTTTGCAGTTTCTACAAAGTTGCTACGCTTCAGTCTTCCCTTTCCAAAACCATTAAATCTGTTGTACATAGGGTGGTCTGTCAATCTTCTAAATTTTTCTGCTTGTTGCTGGGCTCTGCTGTCTCTTCTATCCTGCATTGGTTGTAAACAAGTGATCTTTTCTAGTTCATTAATAGGCGTTGTCTTCAGGCTTCCAGTTATGATTCGCATTCCTTGGTTTTGGACTCTACTTATTTTGTTAAAGTTTGACTTAGCTGCTGTTGCCCAAGCTGCAATGCCATATTCCAGTACTGGCCTCACCCGTCCAGTATATAACTTCTTGAGAACTTTCTCATCTGCTCCCCACGTTGTACCAGCAAGCTTTTTCATGATTGCCATTCTTTGCCTTGCTCTTGTTCGATTTTTCTCAACCTGTGTCTTCCATGTCAGGCGACGATCAAAAGTGACTCCTAGATAGTTTGGATTTTCTTCATGGCGCAATATTTTTCCATTCAATACCAGCTTAGGTTGCTGAGTTTTAGTTGAGAGGGAGAATACTGTGCATGTTGTTTTCTCCTCACTTATCTTCACTAGCCATGATTTTGACCAGTCCTCTAGCGCTAATAGGGCTTGCTGTATTCTGCTGTTAGCTGTACTAATATATTCTTCAGATGTCCATATAGCTAGGTCATCTGCAAAGGATGATGTGTGTACTCTGGCTGGAAAATTTTCCGTGATGTCGTTTATATATGCTAGGAATAATGTTGGTGAAAGAACTCCTCCTTGGGGGACACCTTGCTCCAACAGCATCATTTTGCTGGTTTGTCCTTGTACTTTTGTCCTGGCAGTTCTGTTCTCAAGGTAGTGGCTGATCCATTTGTACATTTTCCCACAAACATGCATTTTTTGCAGTTTTACTTTCAGTCCTTCCTTCCATACTTTATCAAATGCTTTTTCTAAATCTATCCAGACCGCTAGTGTGTGCTTTTTCTCTTGGAAGGCATCCTCTATTTCCTGAGCTATATAGGTTATTTGATCTTCAGTGGATCTGTACTTTCTGAATCCTGCTTGGTGAGGTGTTAAGAGTTGGTTTTCTTCCAGATGCCATGTTAGCCTGCCATTGATAATGCGTTCCATTAATTTTCCTACACAGCTAAGAAGACTGATAGGTCGATAGCCATTTGGTTCTTCCAGGTCTTTTCCTTTCTTTGGGACTGGTATTAGTATAGCTTCCTTCCATGCCTGTGGGACTATTCCCCTCTTCCAGCTGTAATTTAGGACTGCTAGTAGTTTCTTTTTTGCCTTAGTGCCTAGTCCTATTAGCATTTCATTTGTGATTCCATCCTTTCCTGGTGATTTCTTCTTTTTTAGGGTATTCATTGCCTGTTCCATTTCTTCCATTGTTAGATTTGCCATCATATATTCTGCTGCTGTCTCTGTATATCTATGATGTATCTGTTTATCTTTGATTGCTTTCTTCTGTTCGGCTGTAATATCAATGTGGTTTACACTGGCATAGTGTTCCATTAGTGCATTTGCAGCCTTTTTTCCTGTAAGCAAGGCATTTCCTTGTTTAATTGTTATTTGTTTGTTTCTAGGTCCTTCATTGTTCATGGCTTTCACTAGTTTCCATAGTTTGTTTCCATCCCTGTCAAAATTCAGGTTTTCTGTTTTTTTCCTCCAACAATCTCTTGTTGTTTGATTTACTGTTCTTTTATATTTTGCTGAGATGGCTTTGAGAGAGATGTTCGCTTCAGTTGTTTGTTCTCTCTCTGCGGTCTTCCTAGCATCTTCAACTTTGTCCTCCAAAATTTGTAGTTCCTCAGTCCAGTATGGTTTGTAATTTTTCCTCGCTCCTCTTGGAATAGACTCAGTGGCCGCCTGTATTATTGCTCTGTTTAGACTTTCCACCATTTGCTTCATGTTGCCATATCGTGTATTTATGTTTTCACAATATTTGTCTGTTAGTATGGAAAATCTGTCCCAATCTGCTCGTTTGTAATTCCAGCGAGGCAAAGGCTTTTGCTCCTGTGGAACATACTCCATATTTATTACAAGCTTGATTGGTCTGTGGTCACTACCTGCTAATTGGTCAAGCACATGGTGATCGATTTTGTGGAGGATGTCTCCTGTGCAGAAAGCTAAGTCTGGAGTAGAAGTGGTAATCCATCTTCTGGAGTAGAAGCTCGGTGTGTCATTCGCTTTGTTGAGTAGATGGAGATTTGAGTCTATTTCCCAGTCCTCCACTTCATCTCCTCTTTTGTCAGTATCTGGGTATCCCCATCTTTCTGAGCGGCTATTAAAGTCTCCGACAACAATGCAATTTGTGTCAGTTATTTCCATGTTTGAGAGTGTAAGATCCTTATCTGCCGGGCTATACAGATTGTAAATTCTTATTTTCATGTCCTTTATCATTATATCAACACCTATAATTTCCGTTTGGTTGTCAGAGATCACAGATACTTCGCTGCAAGGTATTGTATTTCGTGTAAGTATTACAACTCCTCCTTTGTGTCCTTCGCGGTCGAAACGTGTGGCCTGATATCCCTCGACTGAAAATGTGCGATTGGCGTTGAGGTGTGTCTCTTGAATGCATGCCACATCTATTCTATCTTTATGAAGACGCTGTGTTAGGGAGGCTTTCTTGTTATAAACTCCTTCGGCATTCCATTGTAGTATGTTGAGAGTCCCGGGTGTTTGGTCAATAGCTCTTAACCTACTCCTCTGTGCCTTGACTCCACAGCACAGGGGAAGGTGACCACCAGTAGTCATGGGTGGACCCCCTCGAGGCAGGGGGCCCGGCACTATCACCGCCTGATGGGACTTCACGGGATTAGCACCATAACGATTTATTTTCATCTGTGGCATCATGAAATGATAAAGTTACGTTGCACTTCTTTGTCAAGCCTGTGGCTCAGTACATCCGATTTCGACAAGCATTTTTTGGGATGCTTTCCCTAGCCTTTGACTGTCCCCAGTCTACCTACAAGGCAGCAGGTTTGTACGTCGCTTGGTCTGGTCCCTCGCCCTTGACCTGTCCGACATGGGTGACCCTACCAGTAGCTGTGCTACCGTCGGCATAGCTCTTGGGGTCATTGGAACGCTCAAGCCCCTCTACCTCGTCAAGGTGGACGCACGGCAGAGGGGTTTTTTTCTTTCTAAGTTTATAGTAATAGAACTCACAACACCTGTAGCCAGTGTCTTCATCTGGTTGTTATCTATAGATATTTACTGCTTAAGTCTGTGAATATTAGTATAAGAAACTGGTTGTTGTTATATTTTTTTAAACCCTCCCTCCCACCCATCCACACACACACACACACATATATATATATATATATATATATATATATATATATATATATATATATATATATATATATATATATATATATATATATATATATCAGTCAGGTCTTAGATATGACTGAGCTACCGTATAACAGTAGACGGTACTACCTGGTCTCTGTTAGCGCCGAACGTTGGGCGGCGCTTACCAAACCCTGACACCCCACATTGTGCCAACGGCTTCGGGCGGAAGAGCGCAATTGGTGAGGGTACAAGCCTTACCCTGGTGCGAGGAAATGCAAGCTAAAGACAAAATTGTCATGGCAGGGCAGACCAGGCCCTAAGCCTTGGTTGGCGACTGGTCTAGGATCGAAGCTCCGACAGGCGGACAGTTAGAGTATTGCTTTGCTGATCCGGCAGCTTCTGCAGCTTGTCTTGTTCCAGATGTAGGGGTGTTACCTTTCCTCTGGAGTGAACTAGGCAGGGCCGAGAGAGGGATCATGCTGCATGGGCAACACATGATCTCTATATTTTAGCCCAGGCTTTGTGCTATGGAGAGGCAATAACTCCATCCCTGGTCTTAACTGGTCTCGGAATCAAAGCGAGAGGCAACTGTTACGGGTTATAAGTCCTTGTCAGTTGGCGTAGACATGGGGCGCCACGCGTTGCCTCTGACGGTGGGAGACACCTATAGGTGTCACTGATCAGCTACCGCCCGCCTCAAGCTGGGCAGCCCCCAGCCAATTGGGTGCTGATCCGCCACAGCCGTGCCTGCTTCAATGGGTGCTTGGGGCTAGGACAAAATCTGAATCGCAGGCTGTAAAACCAATGCACCAGGTACAAACAAAAATAAAAATAGAAACCTCAAGCTACGGCTTGCAACCTGGAACGTGAGAACCATGTGTCCAGGATTTTCCACTGACTTGACCAATATTGACGATGTGAGAAAAACGGCTGTGATTGATGCCGAACTCAGTCGTCTTAACATTGATATTGCTGGCCTGCAGGAGACTCGCCTCGCTGAGGAAGGGTCACTCAGGGAAAACAACTACATCTTTTTCTGGAAGGGTAGAGGGCAGGCAGAAAAAAGGCAACACGGTGTGGGCTTTGCAGTGAAGAATTCGCTACTGGGAATGATTGAAATTCCAGCAGGAGGAAATGAAAGACTATTATCCCTGCGCTTGGCAACCTCTTTTGGGTTTGCCACCATTATTACTGCATATGCACCGACACTCGATTCCTCTGATGATGTGAAGGATTTGTTCTATGAGGAGTTAGACTCCGTGATCAAGGCAGTTCCAAAATCTGACTACATTTATATGCTCGGTGATTTCAATGCTCGTGTGGGCAAGGACTCAAGTTCATGGCCAGTGTGCCTTGGAAAATACAACATCGGTCGCATGAATGAAAATGGGCAAAGGCTGCTGGAGCATTGCACCAGTAATGACCTATGTATTACAAACTCTTTTTTTAAAACAAAAGAGATGCATAAGGTCACATGGAAACATCCAAGATCCGGCCATTGGCACCAGCTGGACTTCATCAGCACACGGAGACAACATCTGAACCATATATCATTGACTCGTAGTTACCACAGTGCTGACTGTGATACGGATCATTCTTTGGTTGTTGCAAGGGTTAGACTGAGACCAAAGAGAATCTACACAGCTAAACACAAATCTAGCCCCAGGATTAATATTATTAACACTCATGATCCTGAAAAGTGCTTTCAGTTTCAACAGCAACTTGAAGATGCTTTCACTGATACACCAGAAAATTGTACAGTAAATGAAAAGTGGGGTCAAATTAAGGAAACTCTTTATAAAACTGCCGTAGGGGTTTACGGCACTGTGGATCATAAGAGGCAGGACTGGTTTGCGGCCAACAGCGAGACTCTGCAGCCCTGATTGATAAAAAGAAGAAAGCTCTCTTAAGAAACAAGGAAAGACCAACGCGTAACACTCTGAGTGAGCTAAGGCAAGCTAGGAAGGATGTGCAAAAGGCTGCCAGGCAGTGTGCAAATGATTATTGGATCAAGTTATGTGAGTCCATTCAAATCGCAAGTGATAAGGGAGACATAAGAAGCATGTATGAAGGAATAAAGAAAGCCTGTGGTCCAGTGATCAAAAGAAGTGCACCATTGAAAACCTTGACTGGAGAAGTCATCACTGATAAGAAACAGCAGATGGACAGATGGGTAGAGCACTATTTGGAGCTTTACTCAAGTGAGACCAAACTAGCGGATGATGCCCTTAACGCCATAGAGGCTCTACCAAGTCTTGACCACTTGGACACACTTCCCACCATAACAGAAGTTAAGTGTGCTATAAATGAACTTGCATCTGGCAAGGCTCCAGGTAAGGATGGGATTCCAATAGAGGTTATCAGGAGTGGGCAAGACACACTCACTCTACAGATCCACCAGCTAATAGAGCTATGCTGGCGTGAAGGACAAGTCCCACAGGATTTCAAAGATTCAAACATCATAACGCTGTACAAGAACAAGGGTGATCGGAGCGACTGTAACAACTATAGGGGTATCTCACTTCTGTGTATTGTTGGAAAAGTATTTGCCAGAATTGTTCTGCGCAGACTTCAAGTCCTAGGAGATCAAGTCTACCCCGAATCACAGTGTGGCTTTCAACAGAACCGGTCTACCACTGATATGATATTCTCATTGCGACAAATGCAAGAAAAATGCCGTGAACAGAATCAACCACTGTTTATTGCCTTCATCGACCTCACAAAGGCATTTGATTTGGTCAGTCGTGAGGGTCTGTTCAAGGCACTAAAGAAGATTGGCTGCCCACCAACTCTTCTGTCCATTGTGGAATCATTCCACACAGGCATGAAGGGTATAATCAAGTTTGATGGTGCAACTTCTGAAGAATTTGAAATCAAGAGTGGAGTTAAGCAAGGTTGTGTACTAGCTCCCACCCTCTTTGGAATATACTTTTCACTTCTACTGAAATATGCATTTCGTGATCAGGATGGTGGTATATACATTCACTCACGCTCAGATGGCGGCCTCTACAATGCTCAGAGATTGAAGGCTAAGACCAAAATTAGGAGGGTACTGATCAGAGAGTTGCTTTTTGCAGATGATGCTGCAGTTACGACCCACTCTGAGGAAGAATTGCAATGTCTACTATCTGCATTCTCCAATGCTTGTTCTGAATTTGGTTTAACAATTAGCAAAAAGAAGACACAGATTATGTCACAAGGTGCACATGGGGTACCATCAATCTTTATTGACGACGCCGAACTAGAGATAGTAGACCATTTTACATATCTAGGATCAGTGGTAAATAGCAAATTATCCCTAGATCAGGAAATCAACATCCGGATTGGTAAGGCAGCAACAACAATGAACAGGTTAAGAAAAAGAGTCTGGGAGAACAGGAAGCTTACTGCCAAAACAAAAGTCCTTGTCTATCACGCCTGTGTCCTTAGTACTCTTCTCTATGGCAGTGAAACCTGGACAACTTACTCACACCAAGAGAACAATTTAAACAGCTTTCATATGCGGTGTCTGCGAAGAATTCTTGGTATTAAGTGGCAAGACAAAATCACAAATACTGAAGTATTGGAAAGATCAGGTTGTGTGACAGTTTATTCCATGCTCAGTCTTCGTAGACTTAGATGGATAGGACATCTTAGGAGGATGGATGATGGTAGAATACCAAAGGATATCTTTTTTGGTGAATTACAGATGGGTAAGAGATCTCAGGGTCGGCCTCTACTACGATACAAAGATGTTTGTAAGCGGGACATGATTGATACAGGCATTGATAATGCACATTGGGAGCAAGTCGCCGCTGAACGTGTTGCATGGAGGGCAAATATCAGAAATGGAATAAAGTCAAAGGAGAAAATTATTGCAGAAAAGTCACACACCAAGCGTTTGAGACGTAAGATGGTGCATGATGGTGGAAATGACCACGTGTTCACATGCACCCACTGTGAACGGACATTTACAGCGCAAATTGGCCTTATCAGTCACACTCGCTACCGCCATAGTTAAAAGTTATTATGCCTTTTTAAAGCACAAACTATCGTCTGTCAAGACGGCAAGGTGCCAACGGATATATATATATATATACACACACACACACAATTAAGTTGCATGTCCTTCACAGGACATAGCAGTCAACCTCAGCATTTTCACTGTTCATGATTCCTGGGCAAATTTTACGTTCAGTAGTTTGCCATTGCTTTCTGAACGACCGGCTCCTATACCTTTTTTAAAAAAACCAGCACGCTGTGTTTCGAACCCGGGTATACGGGCTCACAAACCGCGTTCGCAAGCATTTAGCCACAGAGACATATATATATATATAATAACCAAAGAAGAAGAAACAACTAAAAGAACACCCCCCAAAACAAGTAAAGCTTCAAGTACATGGAAAGTTTAATATCATCACATAGCAAATCAGAAAACAAGACTGAGAATAGGCAAACCAACTCATTAGATCTATGGCACCAATACTAAAGAACAAACACGTATTAGCAGATACTAAAAAAGCACTCTACAGCACAATCTTCTTACCAACTCTATGCTACCAAAGCCAAACCTGGACAATGACAGAAAAACAAAACAGAAAAATCACAACGGGAATGAGATTCCTGAGAAGCATACTCAATGTATAATGAAGACAGAACATAAGAGATCATGAAATCAGGAATAAAGTGGAAGTAATAGCAGCATTAGGTTTCATTAGAAAGCGGCAAGTGAAATGGTTTGGCTATATAATTAGGCTACCAACTGACAGTATACCACAACAAGCAGTGATGTACAGACCAAATGGAACCAGGAGAAGAGGCTGATCATACAAACAATGGACAGAGGGAATAACAGTCTATGAGAATCTATATATGAAGCCCATAAACGGGCACTCTCCTGTCAACTATTCTCACCTCACCAAGGTTCCCGACCTTTGCTGTACTGAAGCCTGCCAAGGACGTTCACCTTGCAGAGGAAGAGGAAAGACTACATAAGACACCACACAAATGGAAAGACTAAATATGACACCACACAAGTGGAAAGATTAAACTAAATGGTCAGATTTCCATTGACTTGTGTTTAGACGAGGTAAAACAATAAGGTACCTCTGCACCATAGTATAGATGTGGAACCACTAGAAATCAATGAAGGAATAGATTGTTATTGAATAGAGGACATTCATCATGTGCCATGGTAACAAGTGTGGGCGGTCATGTTTTGCCATCTCATTCAATCACCAGTCATCGATCAGCTCAGAGTTCTTGTTTCAACCTTACAATGTAGCCAAGCCATCCAGGTATTTACTTCTCTGCCTGACCCTTGTTCACTTCTCCTCAATCTTGCCAGTTGTCACCAAGTACTCCAATTGATTTCTTCTTCTTCTTCTTCTTCTTCTTCTTCTTCTTCTTCTTCTTCTTCTTCTTCTTCTTCTTCTTCTGCGTTCATCTAGAGAGTTTTTTTTTTGACGTGATTGCTTGTGCCTGTTTACAGCAGAGCTGCATTCTTGAGCCGTTAGGCCGACACATCTGACTTCTGCAGGCATTTGTTGACCGGGTTAACCTTCCTGGGGGTTTTATAGGACGTTTGACTCTCACTGTTGTGGTGTTATCCCCCATCCAGCTGGCCATTTAGAACAGCCGAAGACATCCTGGTCAGCCCTCAAGGGAAAGCAGGGGCAGACCATGGACATTCCCCACCATCCAAGGAGGCTTCCATAATTGCAGAGCTGACACATAGTGCTCTGGTACTGGGCTCACCCAAGGAATCGTCACGTCCTGCACATTCACTTCTGTATATTGGACCTTCCAGTCACCACAGGCTGTTCCTCCGGAAACCAGAAGAATGCAGTCTGCAGGTGACATACACACAGTGATTTGGACTTTCCATGTAATGGATTTGCTATCCAAGCAATATTCCATTTCGTGCCACTAGGACATGTCTATGGGATGCTTTTGTAACCGACATACCTGTGGTATGAAGTGTGGCAGTCTAAGTATTCTTCATGCACATTTAGATGTCAACGTGAATGTAGTTAAAGTAAGCTGCAGTCAACTTGAGCTTGTTGATATCTCCATAGAGCTTGTTCTCAAATAAAGCAGGTGTGGGCCAAAATCTTTCTCTGTTCTGCATATATTGGGCACTCTTGCAGCAAATTTTTAGCTGTCATTTTACCAGTTCCACAATTACATCAATTGGTATCTCTGTTCTTTAGTTTATTGAACAAGTGGTATTTCAGCCTGTTATGTCCTGTGCGGAGTCTGAAGATTGCCACTTGTTCACTTCGGTCGAGTTTGTAATATGCATTATCTTTATGGTGGCCTGGATGCTCTGATTCCCATTTGGTTCTTCTTCTTCTTCTTCTTTTCGTTCATCCGGAGTGTTTTTTCAGATGTGATTGCGGTGTGTCTGTTATGCGCCCTTGGGCCGAAACCCGTAGGCCAACACATCGACTTTAGAGTGCCTTTTTGACCAGGTAGCATTCCTGGGAGACTCACTTTTGTGGTGCCATCTGCAACCATGCTGGCCAAGGTTGAACGGTCGAAGACAACGGTCATCCCTCAAAGGAAGGCAGGGACAGTCCATAGCATTTTCCGCCATCCAAGGTTGCTTCCATAGTTGCAGGGCCGACACATAACGCCCTGGATCTGGGCTCACCGAGGGAGATCGTCACGTCCTGCTCATGGCTGCTTTAAATCCTCACTTCAATATATTGGTCATTTCGTTTCCCCGGGTCATTCCCGCACAAACCAGACAGGTTTGCAGACGGCATCCACTCAGCGAGTTTTCGGACATGTGCTTGTCGTTGCGCCCATCAGAGCTTTTCCAGGCACAACAGACATTCGGAAAACTACCTAGTCAGAGCTGTTCCGAACAAGAGCGGCATTCGGAATCTAGATAGTCAGAGCTGTTCCTAGCACGAGAGACATTCGGACGAGACATTTCACTCGGACGTAATTGCGTAGTGTCAATTTTTAGTTTGCCACCCGTAGGACGACACTTCCGACTTCAGCGGGCATTTTTTAATGAGGTTAGCCTTCCTCTGGTTTCGAGGCACGTTGGACTGTTGTGATGTCGCTAACATCTCAGCTGGTCAAGATAGAACGATGAACGACATCGTGGTCGGCCCTCAAGGGAAGGCAGGGGCAGACCATGAGCATTCCCTCGCTCTCCAAGGAGGCTTCCATAATTGCAGAGCCGGCACATATTGCTCTGTGACTGGGCTCACCCGAGGAGTTGCCACGTCCTGCTCATGGCTGCTTTAGTTCCTCACTTCCATGTGTTGGGCAACTCGTTTGCCACTGATCGCTCAAGCACACACCAGGGACGGTCAGACTGCAAGCGACACCCACTCGGTAAGCTTTTGCTTTTGACTTCGGACCACGCAATAGGTTCGCTCGCCGTGCAGTTCCATTTTGCGTCATTGAGACGTTCTTCCACTTTTGTCTACACTCTCTATGAGTTAGATACAGTTTTCGCAGCCATTTTCTTCGACTGGGGCACTTTTTTGACTTTTTGTACTCGCTCACGAGGTAGGCTACTTGTGCTGCCGGCTCAGCACCTTACCTTCGTGCAGCGGTGAACGAGAAACGGCCTGGCCTCTCTCATCCGGGAATCTCTCATATCCCCCAGCTGAGAGCCTTCGAACTTCTATCAGACCTGAGCATGTAGCTTGCTCAGTATCACGCCTTTATTTTTCGAAAGGTGGCTATCGGCCCGGCTCTCAGGTCCGAGGGTTTGTGGCTTAGAGGCGTTCAGCCACAGCCCTCGACAGGGAGCCTTTAGTGTTTTGTCCGGACCAAAAACTTCTGCCTTCGTGCGCCTGATTTAAATTTTAGACTGCTATCCTCAGTCTCACCTGCAGAGCAGCAGGTTGTGTCTCTCTTAGTCTGGTCCCTATCCCATAAGCTGTCCGATATGTAGTTTTTCATCCATCAGCAAGCAAATGGGGTCGATGGGACACGCAAGCTCCCCCACCACGTCAAGGTGGAGACACATCGGGGGAGATTTGGTTCTATAAGTGCTTTTTATAAACCTCTTTGCCTCATTATAGGTTATGTCTGTCAGGCTGTGGTAGTCGTCCACACTCTTTTGCTAGTCTGTCAGCCCCTTCATTTCCAGGTATACTGCAATGTGATGGGGTCCACTGTATTACAACTTTTTTGAATTTCTGGCATAGACCATGGAGTGCTGCTCTTAGGTCAGCTAGTTCTGTGCTGTTTTTGCTCTTCATTATTGAGACAGCTGACTTTGCATCTGTGAAGACAGCTATTTGCTTCTCTTTATTTTCCTCCATCAAGAGCATTTCTGCTGCAGTTTTCAAAGCCTCTACTTCTGCTTTGAAGTTACTTGAAAATTGTTCAGTTGCCACTGACTGTGTTTTTTTCACTCCATTTTGTAAATTTTGGAGAATTCCTCCACCTCCATTTTCTATTGAATGTTTGGCTGATCCATCTGTATATGCATGGGTCCAATTGCTACTTGGATAATGTTCCTTTATGTAGTTTAAGGCTAATTTTCTTCTTTCTGTTTCATTCTGTGTGTTCTTTTTCTCAATAACATGAATGTTTTCTATCATCTCAGGCAGTTGCTGCTGTCTCCAAGCTGGTAAAGTATGTATATTGTACAAGGGGAAGTCAATAATTAAGTCACAAATAGCTGTAGAAAAGTAACTAAATATGATAACTTGAAACCAGTTTATTTTTATACATACATTGTCCCTTTATTACTCAACATAATTTCCACCAACACTGATGCACTTATCCCATCGTTTTATCAGTCCTCCCAAACCGGCTGCATAGAACTGCATGCTCTATTTTCTAAACCATGTTTTCACTTCACATTCAACTTCGGCGTCATTCGCGAAATGTCTCCGCTGCCAAGGTGGGTTTTCAGTGGACCAAAAAGGTGGAAATCGCTAGGGGCTAAGTTGGGGCTGTAAGGTGGATGTTCCAGAACTTCCCACCTTAGTTGGTTAATTTTCTCCTGAGTTAATCGAGCCGTATGTGGTCTGGCATTGTCATGAAGAAGCAACACTCCTCTAGTCAGCAGTCCTGGACGTTTTCTTCGAATTGCATCATGAAGCATCGATAGAACTCCACATTACAATTCAGCATTCACATTGTCACCTTTCTTCTTAAAATTGGTTAAAAGCACTCCTTGACAATCCCAGAACACTGTCAGCATAACCTTCCCTGCTGATGGCGTAACCTTGAATTTTTGGACACAAGGCGAAGAAGGATGTTTCCATTGCATTGAAGCACGCTTTGATTCGGGCTGGTAGTGATGCACCCATGATTCGTCCCCAGTAACAATCCTGTTCAGCATGTCTTCTCCTTCATCTTCGTATCGACAGAGATGATGCAAGGACAGGCCAAATCGGTTCATTTTGTGTTCCTCCTTCAATTGTCTGGGTACCCACCTTGAGCACACTTTCTTAAATTTCAATCGATCATGCATTATGCTGTATGCTGAACCATGTGAGCACCCTATTGCAGATGCTACAGAGTCTATCGTTACTCGCCTGTCACCTCTAATCATCTCCTCCACCCGCTGCACGGATGCTTCTGTTGCAATCTCAACAGGACGACCAGATCGGATTTCATCAACAATTTTAGAGCGTCCTTGAGAAAATTTGTGTACCCAGCTATGCACCGCTTTACGGGACAAACATTTGTCAGCATAAACAGGAAGCATTTCCTTATGAATGTCCTTTGCAGGCAGTCCTTTTGCCCACAAAAAACGCACAACAGCACAGTTGCTCTTTGGTTGTACACTCCGTAAGTACAGTCGCCATTTTGTTTATGCGCTGCGCATGCGCATGAGACACCTAGCGCCACCTGACGAACGGGAATATAAAGTTTCTATGTTGCTGTCACCTAATGACACCTGTAGAAAACACCAACTACATTTACCTGCCATCCCACAGAACTGTGTGACTGACTTATTGACTCGCCCTCGTACTAACTGTTGGCGATCCTCCTCATTATCTGCAATCAATACTGTATCATCCGCATATTTAATGTTATTGATGTTACATCCCCCAATAATGATTCCTTTCACATCTTCTACATTTCTGAAAATATTTTCACTCTACAGGGAAAAAAGATCTGGAGACATTACACATCACTGACTCACGCCCCTCTTAATAGGCTGATATTAACCTATTTCATTATCAATCCATATGGCAGCTTGTCGTTTCCAATGTGTTTTTATTATACAGAAATGAAAACATTAGAAATCAATGAAGGCATATTTTTTTTAGAAATATTTCTTATTTTAACCCTTCACAGGGCAAAACAGCCATTTGCGGCCGATGCCCTTAACGAGCAGAATGGCCGATTCCGTCTTTGCATACTAGTCGCTTTAAAAATGAGATCTCGCGAATTTCCGAGACTTCCTGTTCCTTTCTACCAGTCTTGCTGATAGAGTGAAAGCGTGGGTAACGTTTGCAAGTGTTTTCGTTAAATTTGATCAGATTGTTCATTAGTTTTCGGGGTTTTTGTGCATTGTTATTGAAAATGGATTTCCTCAATTCTTCAAGCATAGCGGTGATTTCGATGAGTTCAATTTAAGTGACACTGAAACGCACGAAAATGACGATGAATCGGAGTTGGATCTCAGTGATATCAGCGTGTGCAGCGTTCACACTTCAGATCTTTCGGACTCTGAAGAAAGTGAATCTGATTCAGAAAATGTCGCTGAAGAAAGTCGGGCGGGGCCGTCTCGCGACGCAAACGGTTGGAGCAACACAACAACAACACTGAATATCGAAGAATTTAGTGAAGAAACTGGCGTCAACTTAACAACCGACGATCGTTCTCAGCGTGCATTCTTTCTTCAACTCTTCGAGGAACAAACGTTTCAAATGACTGCCGATCAAACAAATATGTATGCTCGGCAAAAGATGGAACAAGTAGATGATCGAGGCTGGGTCCCAACAAACACAACCGAAATGCAGGCCTATTTTGGTCTGCTCATATTATTGGGAATCCACAATCTTCCTCATTTGGAATTGTACTGGTCTACAGATGATATGTTGGGAGTGCCAGGTGTGAAGAATGTGATGCCGCTCAAGAGATTCAAGAAGCTGGGGCAGTATTTACATGTGGCTGATAACAACACAGCTGAAGGCAGTGACCACCTCCACAAAATTCGGCCTCTCATCGACATGGCTAAAAGGACGTTCTTACAACATTACAAACCTAAGAAGGAAATTCCATTGATGAGGCAATGGTGCCATTCAAAGGCAGGAATAGACTAAAACAATATCTACCAGCCAAGCCAACAAAATGGGGAATGATAGTTTCGTGTGCTTGCGAGTCAGCAACTGGCTACCTCCTCCAGTTTTCTGTTTACCGTGGCAAAATAGATGGTGGCATTCAGCATGGACTGGGCCATGATGTAGTGATGCAGCTTGCTGCCCCCTTTTTGGGAAAGTATCATCACCTCTATTTTGATAACTTTTTTTCGTCAGTTGGGCTTTTTGCTAACCTTCTCCAAGAGAAAACTTATGCGGCAGCAACGGTAAGAAAGAACCGGAAAGATCTGCCTCTGGCATTCAGAGAAAAGAGAAAAATGAAGCAAGGGGACCATCAAGTCTTCCAGAAAGAGGATCTGCTTGCTACTGTGTGGCATGATAAAAGGGATGTCTTCATGCTCTCCAACAATACACACATTGGACACTGTTGAGCGATGGCACCGGCACAATTGCACCAGAAAGCCTGTGTCCTGCCCTGCTGTCATCAAACTCTACAACCAATGCATGGGAGGGGTGGACAAGGCAGATCAAATGAGAGGGTATTACTCTACACTGAAGAAGTGCAGAAAATACTGGCGCTACCTCTTCAGTTTTGTCTTAGATTCATGCATAAACAATGCATTCATCCTGTTCGAACAGTCCGCAGCAAAGCCCAGCAAACGCTACGTCCTTCTGGACTTCCGTCTGGATTTATCTAAGCAACTCATCGCAGGATTCACAAGCAGAAAGAAGGTTGCATCAAAGAGGAAAGGCCAAGCTGTAGCCCCAGAAAGTGTCCACAACCACAAGCTCATGAGGTTTGAGGGCAGGAAGAAAGTCTGCGCAGCGTGCAGACACGCCAAACGTCGTACCCCTGCAGGACGAGCCATTGAAAGTTTGTATGGCTGTGATGTGTGCCAAGTGAACTACTGTAAGGACACTTGTTTTCCCCAGCATCTTGGAGGCCAGTGAGCAGTTGGCAGTGTTTGTAAATAGTGTATATATGACTGACACTCACAAATAATGTGTAATATTTTGTAAATATTTGTGTTCATATGTGGATTATATCAAGAAGACTGGATTATTCATATGACATGTGAGTACAATTATTAATCTGCATGCATTTCTCTTCATTTTGCTCTTTATTTCACTAAAATCCATTCACTAACAACTTAGTTATGATCTTTTTACTAACGTTACCCAAACTCTGACTAACACCCTAAAAAATCTTGCCCGTTTTAGAGTTAGAAATAGGAAAAACTTGTGCCTGTAAAGGGTTAATTGCAACCACTATTACTTGGTTGCTGAAAATTAATGGAGAATACAACACTGCTTAAACTAACCTTCTTTTCTGTTAGTTCATAGTCTCCTGAGTTGACCTTGATTGATGTATACGTCTGCTTGAAAGTTTTATGAACCAACTGAAATTAATATTTCAAACAACAATATAAATATTAATAGTCATGGCAGTCATCAATTATAGGAGCGCAACTGGGAGAATACAAGCCTTATCCTGGTGCGAGGAAATGCAACCTTAAGACTAAAATGTCATCGCAGGGCAGACCAGGCCCTAAGTCTTGGTAGGCAACTGTCTAGGATCAAAGCTCCAACAGTCAGACAGATCATTGTTTTGCTGACCTGGCAGCTTCTGCAGCTTGTCTTGTTCCAGATGAATTTGTGTTACCTTTCCTCTGGATAAACTCGGCACGCTGAGAGAGATGGATCATGCTGCATGGTCAACACTAGTCTCTACAGTTCAGCCCAGGCTTTGTGCTATGGAGAGGTATAGCTCTATTTCTAGTCCCTGCATGGGTTGTAGTTATGCCTTTTTTTAAGTACAATGTCACAAATTATCGTCTGTCAAGACGGCAGTAGTAGGAGTAGTAGTAGAAGTAGTAACAGGTGTCACATGTACAAAATGTACTTACTAAAGTAACGAATGAAATAATCTGTTACTATTGAAACTCCTTTACTTACTAACTTGTTAGTTCGCAGTTAGCAATGTCTGTTTTATTCCTTCCTGCCATTCCGTATTGTCAAGATGGATTCAATAATACAATAGGATTCTATGTACTGCATGCCAGTTTGGAGTGTACTGATTATAAATGCTTTCTTTAATGCAAACAATCACTGCCACTTATATACCAAACATTAAAAAAACGATCGTTACTGGCAGTTCAGTTTACTCATCAATTTAATAATATAAGCATTTTAAGATTATTTAAGCACTTATTTGTATCAGAATAAAAATGTCTCTATCTTCCAGCATTTTGATCAGTTCATAATGTTTTACTTTATCAGTTGTTTGGTATAGTCTATGAAGCATACATATTTGTACTCGAGGCGCTCCTGTCTGGGAAATTGCCGGTACTAAGGACACTACTGTCTGAACTTAGCAGTCAGCATAAGGTCACCATGCAGTGGATACCATCCCACTGTGGAGTACCCAGAAACAACAGAGCTGATCGATTGGCTAAAGAAGGGGCAAAAGAAGAACAGCCTGATGTACCCGTTACATACCATCAAAAGAAAATAATGATCAAATCAGTCAGAGATTGGTGACTCAGCCATGTGAACATGTGGTTTGGCGCGCAGACAGCAGAGCACATACTCCAAGACTGCCCAAAATAAAACATATCCAGGCATACCTTCTGGCCTAGAGAGACAACAGTGGAAGATAAACTCTATGGACCGCTGAGTGAACTAAAACAGATTGTTAGATTCATACAGGAGACAACCCTGAAGTTACAGATGTATTTCAAGCGAATGAAAGAAGAAGAAGATGTCTTTCTGTATCTCTATTGATCTTTCTATTAGGGTCTGTAATGTATATATTGCATTGTTTGTACCCATTCCTTCCACAAATCCATACTGTTCTTCACCAATTTTGATTTGTATTTTCTTTCTTGTTCTTCTCATTATAATTCTGAGTCGATGTTAGTAACATGGATTATGAGGTTAATTGTATGCAAGTCTTTGCATTCAATTAATCCTGGTCTTTTTTGGTGTATCTATAAATACAGATTTCAACATATCATTCTGAAAATATCCACCGCAATAAATATCATTCAACATTTTGGTTAATATATCTACTCCGGACTGTGAGAACAGCAAGTTAAAGAGGTGTGGCCAAACAAGAACACTATGCAGGAAGCCAAAGAAGATTAATAAACTAACATAGAAATGGTATCGTTAGCCGCTACACACTGCGGGATTTACTGAGGAGGGGATCCGAGCACTTCTGGACTGAATTGTTTGATGTGCAATGAGGATGATCTGTCGACTATTTAACTAACTAATCTACTCCAAATTCTCCCAGTACTTCTAATTCTTCTATTATGATTCGATCTGACCCCGGCTTTCCTTTCTTCATATGTTTGACAGCGTCAGCAACTTTTAGAATAGGTCGACCTTCTAAGTTACTTTCTTCTGTTAATTCTGCCCTTTCTCCGGTATATTATTCTCTTATATACTCATCTCAATTACTCATTATAGCACCATCATTCAATATTATCTTTCCTGCTTTTGATTTTAAAAAACCTGTGTTTTCTCTTATTTTTCTTCCTGTGAGCTCACTGATTTGACTGTGCATATTTTGTGTATCTTTAATAGAATTTAATTCCATTTTCTTGCACTGCTCATTTAACCAACTTTCTCTTGCTTTCACACATTTATCTCTTATTTCTTTATTTATCTTATACTCTTGCTTGTCATTTTTACTCTATCAACTTTAAGGTTTCTTCAGTCATCCATTTTTTATTAGCTTTATGGCTTTTCTCCAGTAATATTTCTTTGCTTGTTTGATGAATGGAGTCCCTTAACATTTCCTATTGTTCATTTATGCTCTTTATTTCAGCTATTGCACTGTACCTATTTTTCACATTTACTCTGTATTGTTCTTGAATTTCTTTATTTGCTTTCAGAACATCTTTATTAAGTCTCATATTCTTAATCACTTCTTTTTTCCTCTCTTCAAACTTACTTTTATTTGTCAACACAGTGATACGTGATCACTATTACAGTCAGCACCAGGCATTCCCTTAACATTAATTAATGCATATCTAAATCTTTTATTAATAAGTATGTAGGCAATTTGGTTGAGTGTTTTCTTATCAGGGCTTTTCCTTCTGTAAAGTCATCCTTAATGGTGTTTAAACATGGGGTTTCTATTATCAAATCATTGATATTTGCTTGTTATATTAGTTTCTCTCCTCTTTAATTTCTTGTACCTAAACAGATAATTCCCCACGATATCCTCCATTCTTTCCCTTCCTACTTTTCCATTAAAATCTCCTAGTATTATTTTTATTTCTTGAGATGATCTAATTTGATCATTTCTACTTCATAGAAATATTGCATTTCTACAC